>VYXC01012985.1:263653-371194 GCA_013397175.1 Platysteira castanea | reverse complement strand
ATCCTCCCCCCCCCCCCCGCCCCCAGTCTGCTTCATGGAATAATTCTGGCTATGAAAAAAAAGAAAAAGCCAAGAACAATAGCTATAAGGCCAGATGTCTGGACATCAGCATTCATTTGTTCTCTTACTTTCGGTCATACACAAAATGTGCCCAGCTGTTGCACTAAGCCCTTTAAACAATCAACAAATCCCTGCTCTGCCTGCCCTGAATATATTAATGCATAGAACTCCATCAGGAATTGCTCATCTTTTCTCAGGTCCTCTTAAACTACCTTATACTTCTGGGTCTTATTGAAAAAGAATTTTATAAAGAATATTTTGATTAAAAAAATTAGCAAATCCTGTCAGCTGGAAATCTCTTAAACTGACACTATGTTTTCCACTGCAAAAGCAGTGTGTTTCCCCTTCATTGTTTGCTGTCCTTGCCATTTGTCTCTCCATTTCTTCATCTCCATTCCTCTGTACATCAGTGCTGTGCTGCAAATTGGCTGGAGAATGTGTCTGGTTTGACTATGTTTGAAAGCCCCAGGCTGCTTAGTGATAACACCTGTCCAACCAGTTAGAGACGGTACAGATCTAATGGGGACTGTGAAGGGAGGCAGAGGCAGCTCTCTCCATTCAGCATGACACTGAGGGTTAATAGAAGGAAAATATTGATGTTTTATTGAATTACTCCTATAGGTCAGATCATATAACATGCCCAAGATCTAAACAATGATCCTGTTCTGGAGGAATGTGTGGTTCAGACTGATGAGATAAACCGTTTGCTGGAATATCTCTCTGAGTTCACTAAATTGCTTCCCTTATTTAATTACAAATTAATTGAAAACACTCCTTGCCCAGTGGAACAATACTTAAATTCTGATTTGTTGATAGTATCCTAATCCTGCTTCATATTCCTGTAGACTCTCCCACAATTATGTCATCAGTTTTGCACGTTTTTAGACTTTGGCAAAACCTTTTATGCAGGACTCATTAACATAAATAAAAGAAAAAGCTACAGTCCTGGGGCACACAAAGCCTCATTAGACCCAGTCAGAGTGATGCTGACATAAATAACAAAGTGGCACACTTGCATCTGATGTAAATTCGGCGGCAGAGGCACTGTCAGAGCTCAGAATGGAAAGATGTAGCTCTGTTAGCAGAACGAGGAGATGAGTATTCAGACAGGAAGCAAATTAAATCTTCCTTGCAAATGAAATCTTGCAGGAAGAGGCTGAGTTATGGAATTAGTTGAATTTAAAGCATCTAGAGGGTCACGTGCCCTCTGCCTGTTGCTTTTCTAGTCTTCAAGCAGTACAAGATTACTCACCTTGCTGCACTTTTCAGTGCTTAGCATTATCTTTCACTTGATATTTGAAGGGAGGGAGAATTTGCCTTGAAGCAGACAGCTCCACAGTGTGGCAGAAAAACCTGGCTGTCAGTGAGAAAAATCAGAGTTACCTTTTAGTCCACAGGAAGCAGGTTGCTAATTTTTCAGCTAAGTCATTGGCCTTTCTGTTTGGGATGATAATCTGTTTGCCTACTGTGAAATGCTTTGTAACAACAAGAGAAATGTGAATACAGCATTGATAAGGCACTTAGCAATATCAAATTCTTACAAAACATCTGTCAGCCAGCATCACAAAGTATTCTTACTCAGATAGCCCAACACTATAAATTCAAACCACTGTCCACTTGCCTTCACACAGATAAAAGCTCATTCTTTGCCTTCTATTCTATAGCTGATCCTTTTCCTGAAACATTGATCATATAAACAGTTTATATGATGTACCAAAAAGGCTGACAGATCTGGGGAATTTTAGGCTCCACAAAGAAGAAACGANTAAAAAAAATCTCAGAATATGATCAATATGAGGAAAAAAAAAGTCCAGAAATTAATTTTGATTCTTTTTTAAAGTTGGGTTTTCCAAACAAGTGTATTATCATGAACATGACCATGACCAGGGAAGGCTAGGAACAGAGAGGGAGAGGAGAAGGAAAAGTGAGTGGAGACCTGAAAAGGAAGAAATCTATGCCAAAGGTGTCTATGTCTTCCTCTCTTTAGAAGCAGTTGCAGTAAGTCTTTAACAGCATATGGTTATTATTGCACTTTTTTTACTCCTCTGCCTGTCTTGTCTCCTCCTACTTCATTCAATCTTATTTCTAATTCCCTGTCCCCAACATTTTTATTCAGTTCTGTACCTGTTTCATCTCCTGCTGTATCTCCTTGTACTCACTTTGCACCTCATTTTGTTTTTCTTTCTTACTCTACCACTTAATTTCCTCCTAAATCTCTTCTCTTGGCTCCTCTCTCATGTCGTAATTTTCTNTCTCCATTCCTCTGTACATCAGTGCTGTGCTGCAAATTGGCTGGAGAATGTGTCTGGTTTGACTATGTTTGAAAGCCCCAGGCTGCTTAGTGATAACACCTGTCCAACCAGTTAGAGACGGTACAGATCTAATGGGGACTGTGAAGGGAGGCAGAGGCAGCTCTCTCCATTCAGCATGACACTGAGGGTTAATAGAAGGAAAATATTGATGTTTTATTGAATTACTCCTATAGGTCAGATCATATAACATGCCCAAGATCTAAACAATGATCCTGTTCTGGAGGAATGTGTGGTTCAGACTGATGAGATAAACCGTTTGCTGGAATATCTCTCTGAGTTCACTAAATTGCTTCCCTTATTTAATTACAAATTAATTGAAAACACTCCTTGCCCAGTGGAACAATACTTAAATTCTGATTTGTTGATAGTATCCTAATCCTGCTTCATATTCCTGTAGACTCTCCCACAATTATGTCATCAGTTTTGCACGTTTTTAGACTTTGGCAAAACCTTTTATGCAGGACTCATTAACATAAATAAAAGAAAAAGCTACAGTTCTGAGGCACACAAAGCCTCATTAGTCCCAGTCAGAGTGATGCTGACATAAATAACAAAGTGGCACACTTGCATCTGATGTAAATTCGGCGGCAGAGGCACTGTCAGAGCTCAGAATGGAAAGATGTAGCTCTGTTAGCAGAACGAGGAGATGAGTATTCAGACAGGAAGCAAATTAAATCTTCCTTGCAAATGAAATCTTGCAGGAAGAGGCTGAGTTATGGAATTAGTTGAATTTAAAGCATCTAGAGGGTCACGTGCCCTCTGCCTGTTGCTTTTCTAGTCTTCAAGCAGTACAAGATTACTCACCTTGCTGCACTTTTCAGTGCTTAGCATTATCTTTCACTTGATATTTGAAGGGAGGGAGAATTTGCCTTGAAGCAGACAGCTCCACAGTGTGGCAGAAAAACCTGGCTGTCAGTGAGAAAAATCAGAGTTACCTTTTAGTCCACAGGAAGCAGGTTGCTAATTTTTCAGCTAAGTCATTGGCCTTTCTGTTTGGGATGATAATCTGTTTGCCTACTGTGAAATGCTTTGTAACAACAAGAGAAATGTGAATACAGCATTGATAAGGCACTTAGCAATATCAAATTCTTACAAAACATCTGTCAGCCAGCATCACAAAGTATTCTTACTCAGATAGCCCAACACTATAAATTCAAACCACTGTCCACTTGCCTTCACACAGATAAAAGCTCATTCTTTGCCTTCTATTTGATAGCTGATCCTTTTCCTGAAACACTGATCATATAAACAGTTTATATGATGTACCAAAAAGGCTGACAGATCTGGGGAATTTTAGGCTCCACAAAGAAGAAACGATTGATATGACATGATATGATACGATATGATATGATATGATATGATATGATATGATATGATATGATATGATATGATATGATTGATATGATAGGGAGATTTGGGTTTGGATTGTCAGCTGTCCCTAGATTCAGTGGGGACAGGATCCTGGGAAGAGGGGGTGTTTTATACATATTGGTTCTGGCTATTTTGGGTCCAATGGAGAAAGTTGAAGCCTAATAGGTACATGATACAAATCCCGGGGACATGACATCTCAGGAAGATGGTCCTTCAGAAGGCAAGGCAATAATACTTCCCACTCCCATCTTTATGGAATTTACTTCAAGTATAAGCCGCTCCCTGGTACATAACAGTGATCGGCTGGTAAAGTAATGAAAGCACAAATTGTAATGGCACAGTGGCTAAGTCCCTGCAAAAGTCACACCCTAATGCAGGTGGAAAGGCTGAGAGTTACTATCATCACAAGAATGCCAAGCAGCTACAGAAGATATTTAGTCAGGTCACAGATGGGCATAGTTCAGAGGCTTCTCTGAATTATGCCTATCTCTGCTTTAGATCTGGAAGGATGAGACTGCTTGTGCTGAGTTTTCCAAATACCTGGGTCTCTTACCACAGAGGAGCTAGAAGGTATTGCCCGAAGCTCTGTATTTGGTTGGGTTATTTAGCAAGAGTCCTGGGAAAATAATGTGGTAAATATAGCCTGGGATGCTGTAGAAGCAAGCAGTTCCACTTTTAATTAGCTAGAGCTTGTTGCAAGCTGGCACTATCCATCCTAGATATAGCTGGGTGTTCTAGTAGTGGGTCCAGGATCCATCTGAACATTTGAATCTTCACTAGAAAAAACATATGGGATTTCTGCTAGTTCCACTCTTCCAGTGGGGTGGGGAGACCACCTTCCTCTCTAATGGGGTGGAGGGGATGGATATGTGCAGTCCCTGTGTGATGGGCACTCTCAGTTACCTCTTTTATAGTTCCACCTATGCAATGTCCCCATGCATTCCCAACATCGTATCCTCAGTCAGAGAGATTTTAGTAGTGTCTTTTCCTGAGGAATACTGTTCAGCGAAACTACACTTAATTCAATTCTCCAAAACAACCCTGAAATAAAAATCACAATGTACCCAAGAAATAGGGATCATGAATCTAGAATTGCGAACAATGCCCAGGCATGTTTGGGTAATCAAGTAACAGAAGTGTCAATGTACTGATGGATATAGTAAATAAAAGGCTGTATCCATGAATATAGATAATGGTCTCCAAAATTTCAGGTTATACAGTTTTGTGTATTTGCAGTGTCCCTGGGGTTTGCAAGATAGGGAAAACCTAGCACAGGTTCCAAGGAGTACAGGGACAAATGACTGAGGACTTTTAAAGATCATCTGAACATGGAATACTAGGTACCTGTATCCCCATCTGTGTTTTTCTAAAAGCCAATTTACAACTTTCCTAACTTCACTCTTCCTAAGTCTAAAGCAATCACTGTCTTATCATTTTGACATGGTTGAAGTCACTTTAACAAAAACCAGGAAGATTAATTTCTCTTTCATTACAATGAGAAGTGGGGATGGAAGAGAGCAAGAGACCCAAAAGTCATGGACTACTTAGGGCAGAGAGGAAAATGTTCACAAACTGCTGACAAGATTAATATGCAGTTGATGGGAAACGCTTTCACACCAGGGTGCCAACAAATAAACACAATTCAAAAATATCATCCCTGCTGCACTGGATAAGGGTGGATTCCCAGCAACAGAGAGGGAGGGAGAGAGGGAGGGGGAGACATTTAGAGAAGGCGGGAGACCTGTTTGCTCTGTGAAGCTTCGTGCCCAGAATTCCTCTGCTGGAATCTGATAGCGGGGGGCTAGCTGGGCCAAAGGGTTACTGCTTTCTGCATAAAAGCAAGGAAAAAAAAACAAAACCCCCCCCCCCAAAAAAAAACCCAGGGAAAGAAGGCTTGGGCAGGAGAGGTTGAGGACTGTGTGTGAAAACCTGAGGATCAAGTCTGTGCACAGCTGCTGTGGGGCCGGGAGCTTCCACCTGCTGCGAGGGCTGAGCTGACTTCACAAATGCTGCAGGATTTGCAGAACCTGGAGATGAATAAAAGGGTAGAGTCCTGTCCTTGCTTGGCACATAATGAGAGGCTGTGCCTGGTTTAAGTAACACAAACATGTCTTGCTAATGTGGGTTGTCTGAAAACAAAAAAAACCCCACTTGTGGGGAGGTAGGCTGGAAGAGCATGAGGGGAGGCTCCTCCACAAGCTGAAAAATGTACTGTGAGATTAACAGTTTACAATCACTTTACAAAAATACAAGGTAAGCTGATTATTTTCCCTTTCCCTTTGACCTTTTCTGTCTTTCTTCCTTGCTTCCTCTGCCTTCCCATTGCTCTCATCTCCCTTACATGCTGCCGTATTCTACTGTTGAGGGAAATGCTGCCATTTCACTGCCAATCACCTGTTTAAAAATGCAATTTAGATAATATTTCAGTTAAGCTGGGTTGAAATTGCCAGGCTTGAAAATTGAACAGCACTGGATTATGTGTCTATATATATCAGCAGAGGAGATTTAATGAAATTGTTCACTAATGAAATCTTAGCTTTAAGACTTCACATCCCTTTAGAGAAATGTGACATTAAGAGCCCTCTGCCTCTATTAGAGCCGAGAACTTTTATAGAGATTTTACTCAGTAAAATTTTACAGTAACTTTACAGTAGTCTACAGTAGATTTTACTGTAAACAAAATTATAAAAAACCCATGCTGAAGTCAATGCGAATGCCACAAGTTACTTTAAAAAGAGTTTTTAACCCCTGTGTCCATCTCCTTATGGTTGAAAGCACAGACATCTTTGTCGTGTCCTGCAGAGTTCACTCTTGCCGTCCTAAAACCTCTGTTCCATGCTACTTATTTCCCCCAAGCCTTGCCACTCCTGGCATTCCCCCGGGCAAATCTACTTCCCACCCCCTTCCAGCCTTCATCCAGTCAATGTCTAGTGCAGGCTTTTCACCCAGCAAACTACACAATGATTTAGTGACGTGCATAAATGGGGACTATGAAGGGTAACAAGCGGAGTCCCTTTCCTTGCCTGTTTGAAAGGGAGTGTTTAAATCTAGGTTTCCAAAGGGAGAAGGTGCTGGAGGAACTCTATCACACTGCTCCACCTGCGCCTCTAAGTCACTATTGGATAAGGAGGGACCGTTTTGCTTCTGGGGCTGATCCTTTCGGTTCCCACAGGAGCATGACAGCTCTGTCTGTGTAGCAGCTAATGCCGAGCAGTTGACCTCCAGGGTCAAGGACATTGTGCTGATCTGATGACAGTAATAGTTCTGTTGACAGATGCATTTCAGCAGCTGTACAGCCACTTGGTGGGACTTGAAGTTAACTCTTCCTGTGCCACCTGACACCGATGGCTCAATTGTAACTTGCATGAGACAGATCATCTACAGCCCCTTAGCCTTCCACGCAGGATAAACCTCTCCAAAATAAATTGCCTCATCACTTCAAGGAAGAAATATGCAGATTCTGAATACCAAGCTCTCCCTAGAGCTTCTCCTTCTCCTTGACTTAGTCTGTCCAGCTTTATGTCTCTTACCTCTTCTCTCTATTTCCTTCCTCTCAAACCCCTGCTTGATTGTTGAAATGCTCCTTTAGACCTTGTGATCTTTTTATGGTCTTGCTCCCTGCCACTGAGACCAAAATCTTCCCCTGATGATGAGACTGACTCAGCTGCTGCACTGAGGATCCTGGATGATTGTTGTTGAATCTTTTTCTTACTATGTCTCTAGTCTCTCTAATTTCTTTCTCTGAATTTTTTATCTGTCCACCTCTTTCTCTTTCATCAATGCCCAGTCTTAACATTGAATGACATCACCGGTCACACTAGTGATATTTTGAACTTAGATATCTTTTTGCTTTCATCCTCTTAATTGCTGATCCAATACCCTTAATTCACTCACTCAGATGCTCTTACAGCACATTTTCTGTGACATGCTGCTTTCTTATAGGTCTCTAAGTTTCTTTCTTTATTTCACTTCTTTCTCATTTATCTTTCAGCTCTTTTAGGATCTTGGTGGCATTTTCTTCCCTAATAACCTCTCTAGCATCTGTGCTTACACCTACTCTGCTTTGTTTATCTTTGACAGGTTTTTTGCCTTGTTTTCCTGTTGACTCTTTTGTTTTCCCGTTGACTCTTTTGTTTTCCCAAATAAGTGTGTTTTCAGCACTGTTCTCAGAGTTTCCCTTAGGACTTGTGTAGGTGACTTAGGAAAGGAAAGCTTTTCCCAGCTTTCCTCACCCATGAAGCTGCAGCAGCAGCTGTTGTGCCTGCAGTGACTTTGCACTTAGCTGAGAAGCACCAGGAACCCTGCAAGTTGCTGCATCAAGGCCACAGATCAGGCTCTCCCTCATCCCTCAGCTTCTTGGAAGGCTCTTGAGGTTTCATGGCAGCTACACTTGAGCCCAGACTTAATTACCCCATGTACAACTGGTTCGTGTATGTGGACAGCAAGATGAGAGAGCCTCCCAAAAGGGCTGCAGCCTTTGGATCTACAAGTCAAACAGTCCCAGACTGCAATCCTGTAGCATGGAAGCATGTCCTTTGTGTTTCAGGACTGGCCTATAAAAATCGAAAGAGATGGTGATCCTGCATCTGGAAAATAACAGTCTGGTGCTTTCTGGCCTCTCTCACTCCTAGATCTTTCTTTCCTTTCCTCTCACTCTCGCATATTTTAAAGGCTGAATATTCTGACACAATTGAGAGCTCCTTCTTGGGTAATAAAAGTGCTTTTGGAATCCATTTCTATAAAGGTGAAAAAATACACAACTGAGGAAAGAGAAAGAAAGGTAAAATGTGTAAGATTTTTAAGAACTCTTGCAATACATACAGAATTAGAAAGGTCAAAATGCTTTATTTTTTTTTACTTCTGCTTTTGACATCATGGTTCCATTTTAGATACACATTTTCTTCTTTACTTGTTTCTGTTACTAGACCTTTTTTCCTTATGTTGAATTTTCCACTGACTTTACTGAACTTCTTTGACTGCTTGGAGCTTTTATGGAGCAAACTGGCACATCTTTGTCCAGATCCTAACAAATATAAATTGGTCATGTGCCTAAAATCACCAACACAGCCTCCTTTGGCACACACTATTCTTCCTGTCCTGATCGTAAGAGTAATCTACAACTTAGTTTCCCAGTGAGACTTCAACATTGCTTAACACCCGTTTTGATAGAGTATTTGTGAAGGGTTTGAACTACCAGAATGATATGGATCAGTACAAGCACCTTCCTGCTGCCTCTCAACTTTATTAGATTAAGGAAAATCGATCTATCTCCAAAATTACTCTCTAGGCTTCCTATTGCATATGACCTTCCCCTGCTTTGGATTTAAAGAAATAGCGCATATCTCTCAATTTTCATCTCTTAGCCACCGTAATTTTGTCAAGTTTGGAAAAAGAAATAGTCAAAAAGAAATGAGAAATTTTGAGAGGCTTGTATTCCTGTGTTTTGCATATATTGGATACATATTTTTTAGTGGACAGCAGTGAAGTGGTAATTTCCTTGTGAATCTGAATGGGATATTATATAATATAGTTCTGCTAAGAGCCATGATGCTTGTACATCCCTCTTTATCATGACTGTAGTGAGTAAGTGATAAAAACCATTTATGCTCTTCCCTTCCTATGGGGAAATGCTAAGTTCAGCTAATTTTTCTAAATGAATGCATCACAAAAAGTATTATCACTTAAAAACAACAACAACCACCACAAAAACCCAAAAAACCTAAAACAACAACAACAACAAAACACCCCCAAAAACCCAACAAAAACCAAGCTTTTCCAAACAGATAGGTATTGCAGTTGTTTCTAAAAGTGGCAAGACTGAACATTCAGTTATTTTTCACCAGACCGCAAAATTCTGCAGCCTGACCTGGGTCCTGGCCAGGCTTGTGCTTCCCATGGTCAGAAGCCTCCCTCTATCGACCAGTAATCTCACTGTTCAGGAGGAGGGATCTTTGGCTAGAAGCAAGAGCCGGACATGATCTCTCAGGTATCTGGGACCTCTTGCAAATGGCCTTTGCACCTGCCAACAAAATTTAATAAGTAATAATTTTATCTGCATAGTTTTGAATAGTTTTGAATGGTTTATACACTGACTTTTTGTTAATTTAATGTATGCTTATACTAGTGAATGAGTTGGTTCAGCAGGACTAGGAAAATAAATTCTTCCTGTCTATACAGAATAAACTCTCTGCTGCTATGTCTCTGTTTCTAATGATAGTGAAAAAAAGGAAGGACTTTGGCCTGCGTGTTTCTCACCTGAAGGGCCTTCAAACACGAGCTGTGGAGAACTGAATCAAGAACTGGGTCTAGCATTCAGGACTGACTGCACCACCTTGGCTGAATGAACATGGTTATCATTTGTAGCCACTCAGAAGAACTAGAAAAAATTTGTTAACCTGTTCTTTTATGCTTGATTTGGACAAGCACTCAGTATACATTGTTATGTATAAAAGGCCATTTTCCTAGCTCCAGTAATATTTTTTTTTTTTTCAATCCATTACAGTCAATAAACATATGCTCTGGTTTTTGTTTTTTTTCCTCAAATGAGATTATCATGGAAAAATATAAATTTTCAGAATTGTACTTACTAACAAATCCCGGTGTACCAGACAACAGAGAACCATACTCAGGCAAGAAACTAAACAGGACCGTTTCTAAAATGTGCATTGACCTGAATCATTGTGATGATGGAGCAAATCCTCATGCAGTGCAAGCCAACATGATGCCATTAACTTCAGTGGAGCACTGGTGAAGTACAACTGGATGTCTAAGCTGTCTGGGAGAAACCTGCATGGTTCTGGGCTTTGTCATGTGTACTGACATGCTGATTTAATATTAAAACTTAGGGGTGACAGGAGAATTGGAGAAGGTATGCTGTGCTTCTCTTTTGAGTTGCTTAGGAAGTCTGCAATGTGTACCCAGAGATTTGACTTTAACAGGGTTGCTCAGAAGGTGCAACTGGGGAGCATGAATTAAGAAAATGTAGAGCGTGAGCAAGCTGAGGGTAAAAGGAGAGTTTGAACATATTTCTAGACTCGCAGGACTACAGCTGTGGGAATAATTTAGAAAGCACACTTTTTTGGATAATTTATTTTTGAAACTCTGCAAAATTTGTCAAATCGTTTATTTGATGAGCATTATTTGACCAGCTGTACGGAGAGCCACACTGGAGTGCTGTAATGAGCGCTTTGGAATGCGACCAGCGTTAATGTGCCTGTGATAGTTGGATAATTCTTTTACCCTGCTCATTTCTGTGGTTTGCCTGTAACTATGGCCCCGCTTGATTGCTGTTATGATGTGAGCTTTAAATTCTCTCTCTCCTTTGGCCTTTTCCTTTTGGCAGTTCCTGCCGAGCTGAGCCCTGATTAGAACCACAGCAGGTCATTCGATCTTCAGATGGCTATAAAAGGTCTGTGCAAGTGACCATCTTGCTCCTGTCCCAAATGGATGATCACACATAGCGCGCATTGCCGCACTCCTGGCAGGACTTCAGCAAAACTGGCAAGTTTTTCCTTCCAGAGCTGAAGCATAACACAAGGTTCAAGAAGCAATTCCATTAAATGTCCCTTTAAACTGTCAAATTTAGCAGGAACTTTAAAACAGATCAGACTTTTAGGTGATGAGGGAGAAGTACAGTTCCACTGCTTGAAACTGCAGCTGGGTTTGTTACCATCAGGTGTGATATGAAGTCAGCATTTTCCTTGATGACTTTTTCCTTTGCCATTGTTGCAATCTGGCACTGGAGATCGGTGCCTCAGTCCAGGTTTTTAAAGGGAACTATAACTTGCCTGAAGGATTTTATTCCTTGTCTCCTTCTAAACGGATTTCGTTATTTTGTAATTTCTCAAAAATGAGTGAGTTTGATAAAATCCAGATACTTGGAATCAAGATGGAGAGTTCAGATAATAACAGTTTCACTGCAGAAAAAATAGAGGTTTAAGTATTCATGCTATTAAGTAAAGTTTGTAGTAATGTGCTGTTCTCTTTCACTCGTGGGGTTCTTCAGAATATTAATGTCCTTTTTTGAGACACATGTGCTGTTCAAGTGCTGGTGGCATTTCCAGGTAAAACAGCATCTAGATTATCTTCCCGCCTTGGTGGGAAACAGTCACAAGAGGGATCTCCATACCTCAGTATCTGCATGTACCTTGCTTTGTCCAAAGACATGTTCTCTGGAGCACAGGCCTTTGCGTGCTGGACACAATTGTTTCTTTGGGAATCTCAGCCTCATACAATTCACAAAAGGTGGTGTTTCAAGAATTTATTCTGGTCAGACATTGAGACAGAGAGGGAATTTTTCTGGTGCTGTCCTTGGACACTGATAATATCAAGGGCTGAAATTCATAATGCAGAAGATCTTCATATAATTAAAATTCTCCTTTTTTTTTTAATAATTGCAAGTATTATCTGGATGACTGGTGCAGGAACAACACTAATTTTGGTTTCATTATTTGTATTCATTACTTCAATAATGTTCAAATGGTGGACTTAAAGCCAGAAGCCTGAAGTTTCAATCCCAGCTCGAAGATCAGCCCACTGACACTACTTTGGACTCAATCAGCTTGTGGCTAAAGGTCCAGGAAGAAAGAAACATTGCTTTGCTGTTCTGTCTTTAAGATCTCTCAATACACTCTACATTAGCTCTCACAGGTCTGATCTCAGGTTTGAAAATATTAATAGCAAATGGCTTATGAGATCGGAGTAGCCCATTCTAGTTTTTTCCCCCCAAAAAAGTTATCTTTATAAATACTTTCTAAAAATACAAATCTTAAAAATATAACGGAATCAAATGATAAAATATACAGCTTTTTGGAACATATGATCTCATTTTTGGTTTTTCAAATCAAGGCATTTTTCTACTTTCATTGTAAAAAATCACAGTAAAATATGTTGAGAAGAATGATCAGCTAAGGAAAAGAAATGTGGTTCACAAGGTGGCCTATAGAAAAGTGATTCAGCAGTCATATAAACTCTGACTGTTCAGTTAATTTTATATTCAGGTAGTTATCATTAACAGTGCCACTTCAGCACGTCATTCTAGCTTATAAATATAAAAAGGATGTTCTAATTGTCAGTGAATAAATTAAATTTTTTCAGGTATATTTTGTTTTCATATTGGAAGTATTTTAGCTCATTCCAAACGTATGTGCAGAAATTAAAAGCTAAACACTGGAATGCTCACACAAACAGAGACCTAAATTCCTCTTTTATTAGTGTTCAATCACACTTATGTTACACAAAGTTGTATCACAGAGTTTTGCCAGATGTTGGGGAACAAAAAGGCACACACTGCCAGGTGAGGAGAGGGCTAAGAAATCTGTCCTGCAAAACCAAAGGCCAACCACAGACATATTTTGGCAATAGCTCTCATGTGAGAGGATCATATGTCTCTCCTGGAATGCAAGTCTAGCAGTAGAGCAAGAACTTCATGTGCTGAGATGGCCAGAGATACCACTTTCCCCTGGCATTTCTGCTTTGGTCCTTTTCTGGAGGCATCACCTGTTTCAGCAGAAGTGCAAGGATAGGAAGTACCTCCGTGCTTAGATGCTGTAGTTCAAACACTGGCATTTCAGCTTGGCCCAAAAGCTTCGAAGGCACTTTGTGATGGGTGATAGAACAGTCTGTCCTCCCACTTCAGAAAAATTCAGCAGAGCTTCTCAGTTGGTTACCTGTGAACAGTTCCCATCAGAAGGAACTGTAAGAGGACACAATTTATCTACGTTGCACAACATTCTGAGAGATTCTAATATTTCAACATTCATTTCTGTTCCCAAATCAAAGGATCACAAACCATAGGATCACAGAATATCCTGAGCTGGACCCACAAGGATCACTGAGTCCAACTCCTGGCCCTGCACAGGACACCCCAAGAATCACATCCTGTGCCTCAGAGTGTTGTCCAAACGCTTCTTGAATTCTCCCAGGCCTGGTGCTGTGACCACTTCCCTGGGGAGCTGTTCCAGTGCCCAAACACCCTCTGGGTGAAAAACCTTTTCCTAATATCCAGCCTAAACCTTCTCTGACACAACTTCAGGCAATTCCCTTAGGTTCTGTCACAGAGAAGAAATCAGTGTCAGCCGCTCCTTTCCCCTTCACAAGGAAGCTGCAGACTGCAATGAGGTCTCACCTCAGTCTCCTCTTCTCCAGGCTGAACAGACCAAGTGACCTCAGCCCCTCCTCACAAGGCTTCCCCTCAAGGCCCTTCACCATCTTTGTGGCCCTCCTTTGGATGTCCTCTTAAAAAAAAATAAACAATCAAAATTTCTCCTTAAAAAAAAAAGTGATTCAGAAATAACGAATGTTTACGTATTTATTTAATATCTTGCCCCAGCTAAACCTCTGAAATTAATGACGTTGTTTTGTTGAACTGATGTGGTTCGTCCTGTGAAACATCAACCCATGTTACACTGAATTCTCCTCCCCACTAAAGCAAATGCTGTCTCCGGACTTCCTTGGCTGAAGCCCCTCTGTCACAGCTCTGAGTGTAGCTCAGTGGCTGGATTGCAGCTGTCAGCCTGCACCTATGATCAATTTTTGGTTAGAAGGGAAGCACCATGACAGGAAGAGGAAGGTAACTCACAGGGAACTTGACTGACAGGACAGACACTTGTGAGTTCAAAGAAGCAGTGGTCTGATAGGGAAATACAGTTCAGAAATGTACTGAACTGAAGTGGTAAATGGTGTAGATAACAAAGCCTTGAAGGAACAGTTATCCTTACATCATCTTCTGATAAAACAGAGGCTCCCAAACATACCCCACTGCTTGTCCAGGAACATGCAAAGTAACAGGAATTTATAACAGGAATGGCACAATAGATTTCATTCAATGTACATCACTATTGTCATTGTGCTTATAACCTCGGAGGCCTCTGTGATGGGATGAAGATCTGTCTATGCTAAATGTCATACAAAGAACACAAAATAATCCCCTTCCAAATAAAATTATGATGGAGACAAAGAGTGGAGGCAGAAGGATCTTAACTGATACAAGCTGAATGTGCTCTCCCCTCTCTTAGCGTCAGCCCTACTACTCACTGTGTATGCAGCTCCTTGCATCTTGTTCAGATAGGATCTGTAATTGCCTCCAAAAAAGTAATTGAAGATACAATCTTTTCTTATACCGAAGGGATGGGGATCCAAGGAGGCATACCATAGACAGTACTAGAGATGGCTCAGAGGATTCTTGGGTGAAGGAAGTGATCCTGGACAGTGGAGACAGGAGTGGAAGAAGCTGCTGCTGGAAGACAAATAGCTACTTCAAGGGGAGAAATCCTTTTATTGTAATTTTTTATTTTTTAAAAATGTAAGAAGAATATTCTGCTACATGTTTCTATTAGAGAGGAGTGTATCAAAAAGCATGGTGGGTATGTGGAGGAGCAGATGGTAAAGAAGATATTTATCCTAATTTCCTGTATACTGATGCACATTTTGCACATCTTTGGAGTACACACCCAGAGCACATGGGGAATCAGACATCAGGGCTCACCAGTCTGTATGGATGAAATGATAGCCTGTTCCCCTCTATATGTAACCAGAATTTCCTATGGGTTAAACGCTTCTTCATGAAGTCCATGACCTTGGTATAACTCAGCCATACGATGATGAAGATAGAAGACACGGCCAAGGCATTCTCTGCTAGGACAGCCTCCCAGCTGCCCATTAGTGGAAAGAAGTGTCACTTAAAACTGTTTTTGGAGGTGGCTGGAGAGGGAGCGTTCTGCAGGCTGGACTAATTTTCCTGTTAGTTTTTTCTTTGCTATCATCTTTTCCTAAGTCCCCACAGCCCTTCCTTCCATCAAGTGACAAGGAGAGAGATGAGCACATGACTGAATGTTATTCCCCATTATGCCACTGCATATGTGCCCCTCACATGATGTGGGATGGTGGCATTTTTGGCACGTGGCCTCTCTGCATCTGATCATATGACAGGAAAGGAGAAAAGGGAGAGCAGTTCTCCCATATGAGGCTATGTAGCTGGCCCCACACTTCCCCTATTTAAAACATCACCTTGGTTATCTGATAGGGAATGGAGGGAGGAATTTTGGGAAGCAAGGTAGCAAGGAAGTCACCTGAAGGAGATGAAACATCCCCTAGGAGGAGAAGTCAAGAGGCTGTTTAATTTATTTAGATTTTAAAAACCTATTAAAACCAATGCTCAAACTTCCGGTACAAATACAGAAAGCACAAACTGGACCCCAGTGAACTTTTTTCAATTTCTTCTTTAATTCTTCTAAAACAGAGGCTCTTGGTTGCCTCAGAAGATGCATGAGAGACATGACATTCCTTCTATCAGAACCTGACAACAAAATCAATTCCAGTAGTACTTTCAATGTTCTCACTATGAACAGAAAATCTGTTTGATACAGCAGGCCTTACTAAAACTATTTCCACCTCAGTTTATGTGAGGCATCATTTTACCAGTCTGCCATCTAAAGAAAGGAACAGTCTTCAGCTCACAAAGACCCCAGATTTCTATTTTAATTACTTGTGTCACAGGATCTGATTTACTGCTGGACAGAGGCTTGACTGAGATCAACGCAGATCAGTTTAGCACCATTCTGGAGAACTCCCTCCCTTCCCCCACCCTTACACAACCATTCTGGACAAGTGTGACCTGCTTAGCATGACAGTGAGTCATCAGGTTGGCTCAAATTGTCTCCCCATACTTTTGAGATGGATGATTAAGATCCAATTGCAGGCCAATTGAAAACTTAACTAACTTCAGCAGTGCCAGTGGTTAAAGCTGAAATGAATTAACCAGTGAAGCATCCAAGGATTCTATCAGGAGTCATAGATGAGTGATCATTGCTGTATCAGTTTCCCACCCAGACACATTTATTTAAGTTGTGACTACCTGTCAGAAGGAAATAGTAGCAATATTTCCTAAGGCATCCTCTGCTAAGTTTTTGGTTATTCTGAAGTAATGTGCCTTTCCTCAAAGAAGAGCCCTAAATGGAAGTATATGCCAGTTTGTTTTTGCAGAAGGCTGGGTTTCAGGAGTACAATACTAATGAGAAGGCATCAACATCTGATGTTCAGAATCAGGAGGTGGGAGCAAGGCTACTGGGCATTTATGCTTTTCTCCAAGTCAGTATGAAGGATGTAAAGAAAATTACGTTCTTGAGCTTATCTGTCTATGGAAGTAACAAATAATGCCTCTTTATTATGTATTAGTTATATATTCGTTAGTCCTCACCCTACCACTCTATCTACACCATTGCTTCATAACATGGTGAGTGTCCTACTGCAGCCCTCCCTTCTCAGCATGCTCACAAAATAATTCTGATTTCATTTGTGCAACTGTGTAGAAATGTGAAAATACTGACTTGGTCCTCTTCACAGAAACATCAGAATTTCTCACTTGAAGTCAACTTAACAGGATGGGATTACAGTTAATGGCATTATTTGCTTAAAAAAAATAAAATAGGAGTCTCTCCCACTATGCCTAATGAGAATAGAAATCTGGAGGAAACATAAGAAGATGAAAAGCTAGTAGCATGAAATGATTTTAAGTAAACAGGGTTTTTATTCAGGCTCTCCTTTGAAAGTTTGGTCATGAGGTGAGAAAAAAAATCTGGTATTTTACTGGGCAAATTCCTCAAATTACTTTTCTATAGCTTGAAGTTTCATGGTATCTGTAGTACCAGCAGGGAGACCAGGTATTTGTTATTTGAATAGTGATGTACAAACACAAACAACTATCATCTACCTATTACACATACTGTGAACACTGGTAAGAGACAGCTCTAGGACAGGCAAATACAACTATGAGCCTTTGGATAGAGCCCAGCTTGGCAATGATAGACCAAGCAGGCCTCATATGTCTGGCAGCCTCCTCAGAATTTAACTAAATCTAAACTTAAATTGCAATACAGTGAAGTTATTCCTCAAACTTCCCGTGAGGTGGAGGATGTAGACCTGTTATTGAATGAGTGAACTGACTTTTTGGGTCCAAGAACATCTGAAACACACAAAAGAAAAATCAGAACACTGAGATAGTTCCTGCAGCTGGATGGCAAAATGTGTTTAAATTGCTCTGTGGTATAATGGGGAAGTTTTCTTTGGCCTTCACTGATGCTTCAAGAGTTTCTTGAAGGGCTTCTTTACAGGAACATATGGGTCGACTGTAGCAATTTCATCATCGTCTCTCTAGCAATATTTGCAAAGCTGGTTGTCTCCGTGGTTCCAGGATGAGTCATGTAAAAGAGTGCTGAGCTCGTCCTGTGTCAGAGCCTCCCATGTGTGACTGATCCCCCTCTGCCAGCTCACACACCAGACTTCATTTCATGGCTTTTCCTCATCTTTCATGGTTTAGTCACATCACAATATTCCTTTACTTGCATGGCAAAAATAACATCTGCAGGAGCTTTCCAACGTCCTGTGATTGAAACTAAGATACAGCAGGGTTTCTGTGTGGGACTAACATGCATGTGAGGATAACACAAAAGAGTGCCTTCTCACAGCTTTCCCAGCAGGTCATTTTGATTGACATATTTGTAGAGGCTTCAGGGTGGATTGTAGATTCAGCTGGTATGTCAAACCAGATGGGAGAATTCCACCGACTACACAATGAAATGAGGAGTGTGGTTGTATGGCTTTCTCTGCTTCTAACAGATGGATGGGAAAATAAAATACCTCTTCATAATCTCCTTTTCATTCTGAGGGCCACCTCTATTCCTCTCATCACCTTCCTCTCTTCTCCTTGCCCTGTATTTTCCTGCTCAGTTTGTGTATCCCTTCAGCTTCTTCAGTCTTCGGGCTTTCCCACATAACCATTCTTTTCTCTTTCTTTCCCTTCACCAAGTATTCTTTGTTGCTCTTATTTTTCTATGACCAGAGGTGTTCCCAGCAGAGAAAGAGGAGACAATGCACAACAATTTGTGCAGCTCCAGGAGGGACTAGTGAAATTTTCTATCCCGATGTGGAAAGAAAAACATCAGATCAAATCAGGGAGTGAATAAACCTTGTGGCATTAGAGGTTTGGCAGAATTTTCTTGCTATTTTGGGAGCTTGTTGAACTAGATGGAGTCAATAAGTCTTTTTCTCTTGTAATTTTATTCCTTTTTTTTTTTTCTTTTCTTTTGGTGATTCAGTTAAGGAACCCAAAGATGTTTTTCTAGCCCAAAGGAATCTTTTGTATATGTCAGGGACAAAAGAAATCCTCCATTTGCTGGGCTGGTACAAGTAGTTACCCTATATTATAGCTTTCAGAACAACAGAAGCTATCATCAAGGTTATGTTTGGACTTGTATTATAATCTCCCATTTCAGTGCATGGTCTTAGCTCTGGAGGTAAAATGTTTTAGAAAGCTTGACCACAATCTCATTGTATGTTTTTTAGTTATGCAAGTGAAAAAGGTTTCCCATCACATGATGTGTTTAGATGCTTTTTAATCAAGGAATACTAAAAAAAAAAAAAATTACAATAAAATGAAGGCTTTTTGAAATATGAAGTTAATCCTAAATCACACTAAAACAATTCTCTGCAGCAAAAGCAATTGCCATGTTTTAAAACTCAGCCTTCTACCAACTGGATGCTTTTTGTCCTCCGGCTGCTCATAGTGGTCTATATGAAGAAGGTAGCTGAAGAAAGCAGTAAAAGCATCCTTCTCTTTTCACAGAGCTGCACACATTGTCCACGAGAGGCACCTGCACTGCTGCAGGGCTGGTAGTGTATCCAGCACGTTTCGCTTTCAAGCTCGGACTCCCCTAAATGTAGCACTGCAGTCCTTCAAGCCGTGCTCAGGAGTTTGAGCTGTAGAAGTGAGGGGAACAGGGGAACACACCATCTACCAGCCATTAAATGCAGCACAGTTGAAAGAAAAAATAAAGGTGTTCAAACAGTCCCGATCATCAGGGCCAGAGCTGTTCAAAATAGGGATTTCTTTGGCTATAGACTAAACAGAAGGACCTTGTTTATATTATTTTTGGCTGAGTGGGAAGTGTATGGGAAAGCTGACTGCAAGTCTTCTGGAAGAAATTTAATGCACAGAGGTCTCCTTTGCCTCTGGAGAGCCTCAGTGGCCAGTTGTGGATCAGGAAGGATTTAAAGATGGTTCCTTCAGGCTGCNCCCAGGGGGGCACCCCAACAGTCGTGAACTCTTCTCAACTGAGCACCCCTTGGGGCTTCCCATGGTCAAGTCCTGCCTTATTTCTAGCCATGGCTATTTCAAAAGCTTCTCCCCTCAGCCACTATTCAGTCCTGTGTGGCCATTTCATGTTTCCTCTCCAAAACTGACCAAGGCCCTCAGGGCTTCTTGCCATGGGGACAGCAAAAGTCTCTTGGCAATGCCACACAGAGGGCTTTGGTGTGTGGTGGGCACTGAGCTGTGTGGGCTGTGCTGGAGCAGGATGTGCACATCCATTGAGATACCTGAGAATCTTTCAAGTATGAAAACCTGAGCTGTCTCTGAAGCTCAGACTTCATCCAGCCCCCCAGTTTTCATCCACAGAGTTTTTCATGGGTGCCCTCTCTGCTCTTCATATCTGTTAAATGAGAGAAGGTGTTTGTGAACATCCAAGCAGCTGTCATAAGCATGAGCATGAGGCAGAAGTTCCCCTACAAGCCACCAATGCCCCCAGCTGCCCCTGGCCCCACACCTCTCATGACATCGAAAGTGCAAAGAATGTGAGACCAGGCATGTGGTGACAACATCCTTATTTGTTCTGAAAATGGTTTAGGGATGCACAGCCACCTTCTTGTAGCTGCCCGCTGATGTGGCAACAGCTGAATATGTTTTTTCAGGCTAGTGGAGTTAGAGTGAGGCACCACTGACTCAAACTGTCTGTCTGCATCTTTTTGGGGATTTGACTGCAAAGCTAATTGCTGTCCCGAATGTTGTTTAATAGTTTCCACTTCCAGTGCAGAGCAGTCTCAAATTCTGATAGGATTTTGCAGATTTTGTAAGCTCCACAGGAGGGAGTCTTTACCTATACTTAAATACCACACCCAGTTACTGAAGGTATTTGCCACCTAAAGTAATGATTGGTAAAGGCTGATTTTTGCTTTTTCTGCAAAAGAGTGGTGGATCAAATGGAGTGCACCCTCTTTGGTCAACATGGCCCAGGTCTTGGGATTCGAGTCTGGCAAACTTTGGAAAGTCCACGAAAAATATTTCACATGCACATTGTAGCATCACTGATTGTTTTCCAGTGAAGTGTCAAGGTCAGTTTTCTTCTAGAAATTGGAAAGTGATTGCTTTCCTTTTTCCCCTCCACAACTTCATGAAAGTAATTTAACTTTTCTATGCGTTATGTAAAAGAGAATAAGAAAACCCAAGCTCTGGGTAGAAGAGAGGAGTCCCAGAAATATAAACAAAACCAAAAACCACCTGTGAGATAAAAAGCAAAGCTCCTAAATATGGACAGTCCAGGATATTTCTGAGAAGACAACAGGGTTGGAAGACACATGAACTCACGAGGGTAGAAAGCATTTGCTGTTGGCAGCATTTGACAGCATGGTGCTGCCCTGAACTGGGAGGCTGAGTAGTGCCAACCACTTCAGGTGTTGCAGGTCTACAGACAGTGATAGACAGCTCTAGTGGAAGGATGGACAGCTTCTTCATCCACCCCATAGGTCAGAGCTGATCACACAGAATCCTTTCTGATTCATAAATGAGACAGAATTAAGAGCAGAGTTGTGAAGGTTGAAATAAAGCACATAGACTTACTGTGAAAAAGAGGAGGCAAAAGGTGCAAGAGTTAAGCTAGAGATGGGTACTGCAAACAAACAATGTGGAGTGCAGGAACCAGGAATGACACCTGCAGCCGGCAGTGCAGCTTGGACAGGGAATAAGTGGTAGCTTTGAAGGACTTCTAAGGCATCCAGCATAGACTGAGAACCTCCAAGTAGGTTTGGCTAGGTCCAAAGAAAACAAGGACCTTGTGGAACATTCCTGTCTGCCACATTTGAAGTTTAAAGTTCCTGGTGGAGAATGCTTCAATACTGCTGCCTTGATACTACTGATTCGAGAAAGGGAATAAACTTACATGTTTTAAGGGCAAAATTCAAGTCCTGTCATTTTACCTGAGTTTCCTTTGCCTTTACTGAAACAATAGCAATGAAAAACTCATTTGCATGCACATTCTTGCTGTGAGTTAGAGAAGGACAGGAGTAATCTTAGTGATTCATAAACGTATTACTCAATAAGTGCAAAGGAAGTTTTCCATTTCTAGTTCCTCTAAGTTTTGGATAAACAAGTGGCTTTCTTTCCAGATGTTCAGAAGTTCCTTTTCTACTTGCAGCTTGGCAATATGCATGTTATATAAAAACACTCTGTTCCTATTTTTTGTGCCATTAACAATGGAGTTTTCCATACAGGGAAATTATGGTGGCTTGACAGTACAAAACAGTTTTCTTAGCAAGTTTCTTAGACAATGCTTGGAACAGAATAAGACAAGAATCCCAGATGCACAGTCTGGTGGTTCCTGCAAGAATAGCTGCTATCTTATCTGCCTACTCTGACAGCCAGGATTTTTCTTCCTCAGGCATCCTATTGTATACTCTGATAACAAAGCAAAACAGAAGTGGTATTTCTCTCCCTAAAAGGCCTCCCCTCCTTCCTGTCTCATTTCTCCACCTGCAGCTACTCTTCTGATAGGCGCTTCTCCTTTAGCAGAGTGCTTTCTATCAGATCAGGTTTTGCTGGATGCCCCTGAGAGCAGTGTAACCCCTGCCCTGTGCTGATGGATTGAATAAAGCCACTAATCGTTAAGTGAAAGTCACACCAGACTTTGTATGGAGTGAAAGCAGGGGGCACAGTCTTCAGCCTCTAGGGCTTGGCAGATTTCACAACAAAACAGCTGGCTGTGAGACATGGGTGCTGATGGAATACATTAATTACTGTCGTCAAGGTTTTAGACACACTTGTGTGTTGCTGGTAATACCAGCATGCAGGATTATCAGAGGAATCACTTGTGAAAAAGAAGAAAAGGTGGAGAAGGGAGGAGAGGAGATTGGAAGGAAGGTTGTCTGACTCAGGTCCACACTGCGTTTGCATGGGCAGTCTTGTCCCGTTTGACCAGAGCATTCCATGCTTTCCCCAACAGATGCATAGAATTTCTCTGAACATAGTGGTGCAACTCTGCCCTGTCACAACCTGTAATGGGTTTCACAAACCAGACTGTGGCTGTTTGAGGGACAAACTCTGGACCATTTTAGCCAAGCTCAGTTGCAGTTTGTTCAGTACTGATAGCAGGCTCTAGGCTTCCTCCTGCAGTGTGGTAGAACTTCGTATTTCCATCTCATTTCTGCTGTGGTCTTGAAACAGTTGGGGAAAGTGTTTTTACTTTCAGTCTACACAGAAGCAAGTGGAGGCAAGGCTACATTTGCAAAGCAATTGAATCAGCCAGGGGAAGAACTGTGACTAAATGTCACAAGTTGCTGGCATTCACTCCACTTCTCCGTTTGCTAGACAGGATGGCTTATCTTTGAGTTTAGAGGTGAGTGATGAGTCTCACTGTTTTCCAGCACAGATACAGGCACCTGGTGAGGCTGAAAGGAGCTCTTAGCTTTGTAGTTCAGGGCCAGGGTGCCTCTGCTGCCCTGTGGACTAGTTCATTATTAAGTTGAGCTGCCTCTTTTTAAGCCCCACCTGCCACTTCACATGCAGTGGGGCAGAGGTCAGGCCACAAAACTCCAACTAGTCATTAAGAGAAAAAGTAATTGACCTTTTTTTTGCTTGCCTTAACTTCGCTGATCTTCAGCCTCCAAGTGTTTATTTTGCAAAAGATTCCACTGCTGCTACTGTACCAGGGAGACAGAATAATGCCATTAATATTGTTTGTTTTGGTTGGAGGAAAAACACTCTGAACCTCTAACAAATCTCCTCCTGTTAGCAATTGGGAATATGTAATTAGGACAGACTTTCCAGTTATTTTAACGAGATTTCAGTTCCCCCCATTTCTTGCTGTTTCTCTCTTTCCCATTTTTAATGAGATACCAATTTCCTCCCTTCTCATTTGCAGATGCCTTTCCAATAAAACAGACAGCTTTGATTTTCATCTTAGTGTGCATTCTTAGCCTTAATTCATTCGTCTACATAAGTTGCCCACCACACTCTCTATGTGCTAAACGGCTGTTAATCGCTGAAAAATTAACAAGGTGTTTAACACCAAAAAAAAAAAAAAAAAGAAGAAAAAAAGAAGGCAGCTAAAAAAAAAAAAAAATCTTTTTCTTGCTTGATGGAAAGACTTGTATTTTTGTCACCTGGCCAAAGCTCAGTTAATTCTAGGCATGGAGAGCAACACCACCCAATCTCTTCTGCTACACTGCTTCTACTCTGTATCTACTACTCTACCTTTCCTCAAACCTCTCAGCCAGTCTTCTTTCCTATAAACTGTAGAGAAATCCTCCACTTTCCTTTTGTAAAATTGACTGTAGGCCAGTATATTTTAACTGCAGAAATGCTGTCAGCTTGTGGGCAGCCCAGGAGGCCCTGGAAGATTTGTAGGTGTTGAAGGCATGAAGAGAGGGACCTTTCTAAGTATAGTTGATTCAGTACAGCCAATTCTTCCCCAGAGGTTTGGGGAGATGCAGCCTTGGCAAGTTTGGTCAATAAACTATTTATTTATGAAATGTTATTTTTATTTCACTTAAATAGCTCTTTAAGACCTGCAGAAATCCTGAAACAGCACAGAGTAGACATCACCTTGCAGCAAAGAATCTGGGCTTTATGTTTTAGTCAGCCCAGCTAGCAGATGAGATTTTCTGTAGGTCTTACATGTCATTTCTGTTGTCTGATATGTGCCATCATGGAATGCTGACTCATTAGTTCTTATCTCTGTAGAACTGAGGGGGCTCCATGTTTGGATTTTGTCTCATGTCCAAGGCAGGTGCTGCAGTCAGTAGCTGGCAGCGTGCTGGACACAGCTCTTGATACTACATGATGCTGGAAGTGTTGCACTACAGAAAATGGTCCTGTTGACTCATACGGGAGCATTTTTCCTCTCTTGCTCAGAAATGGAAGTTAGAAATGGAAAGTGGCTGGTTCTCATTGTTTCATCTCAGTTTTACTCAGACGTCACACTGCTGTGGTATCAGAAAACCTTTTGCTCCCTTTGCAAGTAATCTTTTGTACTAGTCCTTTCTTGGCTGTTATGCCTTAGTCAAACCAGAGTCATTGGACTCTGCCAAAGAGTAGCAAGGCCATAAAGTGAAATCCAACAAAGTCCTCTGTAGGAGACAGAGGAGCTCAGAATAGCCTAATTGCTTTCTGGTCTGAATTCTGTGATTTTGCATTCATGTCCTCCTGACTTAAAACAGAGGTTGAATGAGCTGAGGAGGTGAGCTACAAGCAAATTCTATACTTCGACCAGTTCCCTTTGTGAACAGTGGATTTATAATGCAAGCCCCTTACTTAGACATGGTTGGCTGTTGCTTTAGTTAAAAGTTGCATCCAGTCTCTCACTTGATCCATCCTATCCTGTGGAAGATAGGATGCTAACAGTGGGACAGGATGGGTGGAGGAGGCGACTCTGCCACTGCGTGGCCATTAATGCACAGTGTGATCCAAGGCAGCATGGACTGCAGGTGGTACTTCTGGAAGTCACCTGTGGTGAGTGAATCTACACCTCTTTCGATTGGTGTAGCTGAGTTCTTTACTAGAGGAAGAAAATCTATACCAAGATAAGGATGAAATACAACTGTATCAACAGCTGAGGCAGTAATTCAAAAGTAAAAAAAAAGTCAAGCCTCAGTTTATGCTGGTACAGAAACGTATGTCCAACAAGGCCAAATGTGTAAACCACAATGAAAGATTATTATTATTACTACTGTCAAAGTTTTTTAAGTGCTTAGGATAAATTCCCTTCTGTTCTGCATGTGAAAAGGCTTTTGGGAGAAATCCTTAAAAGCCGGGATCTGATTTACTCAGAGTTGGTGTTAGTTTGAAAAAGGCATACGTAAGTTTCTATACAAACAATTTAACTTGGTAACAAGAGTGGTCTGGGGAAAAGCGTTGCCCTCTCCTCCTTTCTAACCTGGTGCATAAATTCCGCACACCCTTCCCTTCCAGCTCCCTCTCTTCATGGAAATGAACTCTCATATAATTAATTGTTCCTCTTAGCACAGATAATTTGAATCTTCTGGATGAAAAGTGTAACAAAGGTAGAATAGAAAAATTGGTAATAACTACTTATTCAAAATCAATTTTCTTTCTTTTGGCCATTTTGATGGAAAGATAGGAAGCTGGAAAGACAAGGGGCACAAAGACAAATCTCTTAAGGTATGGGGACAAGGGGATCCCTGTCAATCATAATGAGTGACGTTTGCTGGGTAGTTCTGGGTAATCTGGAGATCTCTGTTTCTCTGAAGACTGCAACACCACAGTCAGACAACATAAAACTCACAATTGGTATAAGCTAAATGAAAACTAACGTATTACTCAAGCAGAGTTGAAAATAGAGACTTCTTTAATGGCAAAAGTTTTAGCAAGTGTTGGTGACTCAGAGTTCAGGTCACTGAAACTCAGAATTAAAATTGTAACCATAAGAATAATGATCTGTTGTACAGCTTTACCCAGGGACATCATAAATTCTCTGCCTCTTGAAGTCTCTTAATGGGGACTCATTGTCTTTTAAAAAGTTATGCTTTGATTCTGCCAAAAATTAATGGCTGAGATGGAGCAATTGCTTGACATTTTTTTTCTATGTTATATAAAAGTCAAACTTAATCATCACAGAGTTCCCTTCAAGACTCTATAAATCTATGTGAGCCATCCACATGTAATTCCAGCATCAAACACCAAAGAGGGTGAAGTATTACAGTTTGACTAATGAGATAAGAATGAAGAAACCTAAACATAGGTGGTCTACTAAGGGAAAAAAATCTTTAGTGACATTTATTAGCTGTGGAACTCCATCTACAAGAGATGGTGAAAGCCAGTTCTTGAGTCATTTGAAACAGTGATGCATTTAAAAGTAGTACAGAATTACGGAATATAGCAAAAGGAGTTTGCCTTCTTTGGTCCCAACAGACTATCCAAACAATGGGCTTTTCCACTTCTACTCCCATGATTGTTCCACAGTGTGGAAAATTTGGAGAATATTAATGAAGAGCTAGCTCCTGGGAAAATTACTGCTGGTGACTGAACATCCACGGACATGTTCATCTTATGCCTGTAGTGAACTTTTGTCAGCAGCATGGAAGTTAATATCACCACTGGTTTATTTTCCTTCCTCATTTCATTTGCCACAGCAGACCAGTGAATGCTGCTGGTTACTTGACTGTTGTGTAAAGACAGAGAAACGGTTCTCAGCCTCTCAGCAGGTCAGTACCTGAGACTGGCAGGCATAACCTTTGTAACTGAGGACTTCGCCACATCCAACCATTGCTTGGTATCTAGAAATTAACTGGCTGAATTGAGGCCCTCCCTCAAGGCAATGTTAAAAGGGATTCAGATGGTAGACTTCAAGTGACTTCCGCACTTTACAATGTATTTTACAGGAGATGATAATTTCTAGGTCTGAAAACTCCATAAGCATGGCTGGTACATTGATGTGGAGACAGTGGAACAGCAGGGTAGGATAAGAGGGTAATTTGCAATGGTCGGCTAAAATTGTACCTTACATCTCATATTTTGGAGGCTTTTTGGGCACACCAGAATCACTAAAAGGAAGAGAAGTATAATTTCTGCAAAGGTGGCTTCAAGCCTACTTTTTTTCCGAGAGTGATCCTCAGCTGGTTGTGTTACTTTAAGTTGTTCTGTGCTAGTATTGGAAAGGCCTGGGCTTTTCATTAACACTTAATTAAGCCACAGTGGCCCTTCCTTCCCACCAGGGGCTGCCTTCATTTGCAGATTTAGTTAAAGGGGTTCTGTCAAGTTGGTGAGGCTTATAATGTGACTGATCTTTACAACTGCATAGTCCAGCAGGAAATGCCCATAACGCAACCCTAGGGCTCTGTCTGTCTCTCTAAACTAAAGCCCATCCTTCAAAAACCACAGAACTACCATTTTTCCAAGCAGCATTTTATAGCCCTGGGTGTGAGTCAGGATGTGATGGATGCACACAGGCTGCATCCTTGTGCTCTGAGTGCAAGCACTAGCAGTATTTACACATGTATGATAGGCAGGCCGAGCCTATGCTTGCCTTTCTTGCAAAGTACAGAGAAATACTGAGACCTGAATGGGGCAGTCTGAAAGGTAATCCTGCAAATGTGTGCAGAAGACACAATAGACACAATTTTATTATTACTGAGTGGGTTTTCAGGCATGTAGCCACATGCAAGCTTGGTTCAGGCTGGGGTGAGAGGGGCAGAGGTTCAGGAGATGTGTCACTTGAGTGGGTTATTCACTGAGTGTACTGGCACAGTTGGGGCTGCAGGCTAGGAGCACATCTTCTCTTCCCTTCTGCTGCTGGTTAGTGCTGGCAGGAGAAGTGGCCAGTGGCCACATGGCTGCCTCTTGCAGAAGTTCATACTTCATATGCCTCTGTATGCCCAAATGCTTAAAAATATGAAACGAATAAAAATTCTGAGGAGTTATGTATTCAAAATTCAAGAAATCATAGAATTAAAGTTGCCTGCCCAAGCTTAGCTCAACCTTTTTTGGAAGTGTGTTGCAATGCTAACTTTGTTAACTTAATGGTGATTCTACTTTTTTTGTAGGTTGCCTGCTTCATTCAGTGCTCAAAATAAAGACTGCTTAGGGACTGGATGAGGATGAGGTTATTAAGGAGGTACACATCAGTGCAGCTTGGGCCTCCCTTCTTACAGTTGGTGGAAGGTGCACAACAGATTCCATGGTGTTCCAGGTCAGGCAACAGAATGTTGTTGAAAAGGGGAAAGCAGGTGTGGGTAGGCAAGGAAGCACTGCACTAGTAAAACCAGGAGTTTACCTCAAGATTTGGGTAAGGATTGGCAACTTTGTTGTTATCTGAGTTTCTGATAAGTGGCTTCTGCTTCCTCCATTGTGCTCATAGAAGTTTCTCTCACATATTCTGTGCACCAATGAGCACAGAAAATTATTTTTTCAATCAGTAGCCAGTATTGTGCCTAAATCTGAGCAACCCCTTACAATTTTAAATCATGAGCTGTTTCAAATCATGGGCAATTTAGAGTTTGTAATTCATCAGGGCACTGTCTGCCAACACTTTCAACGTGACAGAAGGGAAGACTGGCTGCTGGGGGTTCTCTGAGCACACTGGGGGCTTCCTGGGAAGGCAAGAGTTCATGGACGCACACTGCCTTTGGTAACAGCCAGTTAACAATGTTGTTCTCCTGGGGTGGTGAATATAATCACATCCACTGGAATCCACCACACAAGAAGCGCCATGCAGTCAAATATGTGAGTGGCAGTACTGGGTGCCAACAGCACACCCTCCTGCTACTGTGCCAACACCCTCTGCCATTTTTTAGGCTACCTTCTTTTCACCCACATGACCTAAGGGTTTGTTTAATTTGTGTCTTTTGCATTGATCTGCGTGGACTGATAATTTCTCTAAGAATCACTCATGCCCACAAAGTTTCAAACTCAAGTTTGCTACAAATCCATCTGATGTCATCAGTTATCCTAACCCCAGGCAATTCGGGAGCATAGCATGTTGTTTTCCTGGCAGTGTGTCAGTAGATTAGCTCAGAACAATCAGAAAAAATATTTAATAACATAACAGTGGCCAATGTGCAGTTCTGGACTTCCCTCTTTTAGTCTACAAATCAAACAAATGACTTATCAGCCATCCTAGACTTAGGTTTTTTTTTTACATATAGGTAGCATGCACACATAGAGGAGCTTCTAAGAAGCCTAACATTGCTCTGATGATTTGTATGAAGTAATGGCTGTAGGATATCTGTGCTATCATACGACAATGGGACAAGCTTGAAAGAATTTTTCCCCATAATGAAAGAGCATACAGATTATTACATTAAAAATTTGTGAACGCTATTTCAAGAGAGAGAAGTGAACTTGCTAAAGGCAATACGTGGGTCATAGAAAAGAAATAAAACAACCCCCTGCACTCTCCCTCACTTTAGAGGTGTTGCAATGGATAGGGTATTGTCATGGATGGTGACATGCCACAGCCATTCCCGTAAAATAGCTGTAGTTTGAGATACCCTCCAGTAAGTGTTCTCCCCTCAACTATAAGAAATCCTGGCCCATGCAGTTCCTGAAAAGTGCAGGTGTTTCACTGTAAATGCTAACATTTCACTGTAAGTGGGAACATCTCATGTTCACAACTAGTTACTGTGTGGAACTTTGTCTTAACGACATGTACCAGAAACCCTCACGTAGATCAGTACCAGTTAGAGCTGAGAGACCTTGTAACATCGTGTGATTTTTGTCAGATGTGATATTAGAAACTCAGAAGGTCATACAAAGCAGAACTAATCCTTAACATCAGGACTCCTGGGCTGACATAATGGAGCTGGATGAAAGCCATCCCTGCAACTGGTAACCTCATACTGGCATGTGCCTTCTCCTCTTTCCCACCCCAAAGTGCCCTCCTTGCCCTCAGAGGGTGAACAGCACAGCTGTTTACAAAAACTGGCAAGGACAGGCCTTTCTAAAACTGTTTTCTTTAGTGCCAATTGCAGCAAAAATATCTTTTTTCTTTTCACTGTGAAAACCATATCCAAGTGATTCAATATTTTGGACTTGAAAGTAATTTCCTCTTTCGGGCCAAAGGGCTTACCACATCATCAGCACGTTTGTTCTCTGTACAAATGGTATTTTGAGATGGAAGCATATCTAAGGAACTGTTATCTATTAGAAGCTGAATCCCTTTTTTCCTGGCTTGTTCAACAACCTACTTTTAGGGAATTTAAATTCCTCTCATCCTTATGTTTCTGTCACTGTTTGGAAAAAAATATGTAGGAAATCATGAGTAACAGGTAAAAGTTAGCAAAGAACAGATTTCAAAGCCAGTGGCATCCTTGGCACTGGCTATTGATTACTCCATAAAGAGTCCTGCATGAATGCTGGGACAACCCGATAGTTTTGGTTTATGGACATTAAAATGAAATAATCAATGATGTAACCATTGGAGCACAATTCTCCCATGACTTCACCCTCTTCATTGACTCCTGACTTCAACAAATTAGTACCATCTAATGATTCACTTGCAGACTGACATGACATCTGTATTTTGTCTCCAGGTTTACTAGAATCTATTCTTTTAAACAGAATTATTCTGCTTTGCCTGTATGTGCACATGTACTTTCCTGGCTGATCTCAGTGGTTCTTTTTGAACTGAGACTGTAAGTGAGACATGGTGAGTGTATCTCAGGATATATGGCTTTCAAATGATTGTTCTTTAACAATCAGGATGGGTCCTAAAACAATTCTTTCCTGAATTAGCCTAATTAATGAAAAAGAAATCAGTTAGATTTGCCTAAAAAGGTGTCTGTCAAACTGCCTAATTACAGAAACACATCACTTAAGGGAATGATTACAGATTTTAATAAGTGCAGAAAGATTTGTATATGTTGCTTCTTTCTTTCTTTCTTTCTTTCTATTTTTTTTTTTTTTTTTAATATTTGATTGGACAGACTGCCTTATACAAACATGAATGTTGTAAATAAGCACCGTGTAGCCTGCCTGGAGAGAGCTGCTAGGCTTTTAGTCTGTAAAAGGATTTTTTTATTCTCAGTGCAAAAAGAGATGAGGCATTCTGAAGTGAAAAGTTTTTTCTTGGTTACTGTTTTATTTTCTCCTCTTTATTCTGGAAAATTTACTGTTTCATGGTATTATATGTTTTTGAGGTTCTTTATGTCAGTGCAAATATCATTTGACAGTAGCAGAGACTATGCAATGTATAATCACATAAAACCTCACATTTGTGTCCGCCTGTTTCTTGAATTTGTATTGCACATGTGTGACTATGCAACCATTTCTATATATGTTTCTTACTTGCAAAAGGGCTTATTCACACTTTTGACAAAACAATCTTTGTATTTGTTCTAAGCTGTACTTCCACAGATCTCTAAAGCAGGATCAATCAGTTTTAAATGGGAACATTTTTTCAAAAATCTATGAATAGCCATGTAAGAATGTCTAAGTTCGATATATGTTTGTGTAATCTTCATGTTATTATTAATTCCATTCACTTTTAGGATCAATTATAACATCCTTTGTCTCTTTTTTTGTAAAATCACTGACCAAAACTTAATGTTAAATCAAGTTTAGATTAAGATGTTTTCCTCTAGTAAACATTTTAAGAAACACCACAGCCTAAATCCTCCGAGTGACTAAGTTTGGGATTTGAAAATTAGTACAGACACTGTGATCATTCAAGGGGACTACAGACAAGGAGCCAAGAAGAAAAACAGAAGCAGTTCAAATGATTTTGTTCTGAGGGGGTGATGAAACCTCTGTGTAGGTTACTCCAAAGGTTACTCCTTAGGTGCTGTGCTTGATTTTGGTGTTCGCAGAATAATGTTGGAATACTGAAGAAGGTATGAAAAAGAGAAAGAAAGAATTCTGGAAAACATGCCTTAAAATGAGAGACTAAAAGAGCTTACTTTTTTTAGGATATGAAAGGCAACATTAATGGGTAAATTAATCATCATCAGTAGAAGTCTACAAAAGGCAGAGATGTATGTAATTTTGAGACCCTTCAATCTAGCTGATGGTGGTATAGTAAAATGTGGCATCTGGAAACCGAGGTTAGAAAAATGCAAATTTGAATAAAATATACAGCTTCTCAACCATTAATATGATTAATCAGCTTATCAATAAAAAGCTAAATTTGTAATGGATTGGAGACTTCAAATTAAGAATGTATGTCTATTTTAAAATTACTTTCCAGACCAGTCCCAGATTGCTGGGCAATTCCTTCATGAAAGCCTTCTCCAGGCCATGGAAATGAGAATTTTTTACCCATTTCAGTAGAGGATATTATGTAAGTAAGGAAACAAATCTTTGAGTGAGGATGTGACTTGCATTAAATCAGATTCAGCAGTAACAGCCCTCTGGTATTAACATCTATGAAGTATCACAAATAAACAAATTGACAGATACAGATTTAATTTCCCCCAAGTTTAAGTTTTTCCAGTTCCATTTATGTAACAGTGCTCATGTAACCCTTTGCAGAGGCCATGTTTTGGAAGAAAACACCGACCATTTTGTGGAGCAGGGAAGAAAGGATGTTCCCACTTTTAAACTTTTCTTGCAAATTATCATCACATTGAAAGTACTCACCTGATTCTGAGATACGATGTGAGGAAAATAACTAATGTGGTTTACAGTGCTACGGCGAAATTCTGTTCTGGCTGATCCACAGAACCATCTTTGATAGAAGTTTGTCATAGTGGCAGTGCTTCACATCCTGATGCCATGTGCTATGTGTGGGTCCGGTCTACCAGCATTTAATCTCCAACCTCCCACCAAAGCCAGTGCAAATTTATTTCTGTATTTACTGAGGAGCACTTAATCCTATAGGCTTCCTTCCTGCTGAGCCTCCTTGACTAATGACATAGGGAAAGGCGTGAGGAAACAAGAATGTTGGACTCAAAGGCTGATTCTTCCATTCATTTATTGTATAAGCAATTACAAGAGATGTCCCCTGTACAGTTTTGGTTCCTGCAATGGCCATGCCACTTGTTCACGATGCTTTTGATTCACAAAAGCTGAGAAAGAATGTATTCTGTATTTCCTTGCCTTGCTGTCATGGTCGTATACTATTGTGTAGATGGCATCTGAGTGTCTTCATGGGCTTCTTAAAATGCAGAAAACATCATTATAACAGAGATTAAATGAAGTATGTAAAAAAAAAAAGTAAAATCTTATGTCCCTCCAATTCTAGTTTATGTATAGCTTATTCTATGATGTTTATAAAAGCAGTAGCATTTTCAACTGAAGATATCTTGTCAGAGAAGTTTGAGGGTTTTATTGCTGTATTTTAAACCTTAGGAATATCACACACACAAGTTCTTGTTTTTCATGCTTGCTAAAATTCCTTGCTGGAAATATCCAGAGACGCTGATTTGAAACTCTTAATAGTGCAGATATGTTGAATTGTTTTCTTTGAGCTGATAAAAAGAGCACTCCAACAAGGTGGCNTGATTTGAAACTCTTAATAGTGAAGATATGTTGAAAGAGCACTTCAACAAGGTGGTTGCTGACAAAATCAAATAAAAAATAATCTTGTATAGCCTGAGTAGAAACTACTTGTCCTTTCACCCTTTATGCCCAAGTATCTTAAGTGCTGCCTTTGCTTGGCAGCTGTCTTATGTCAAGCCCAACAGCCACTTCACGGGACATGAGGGTCTACTCTCATCTCTTCCGCTGTGCCCCGCTGGCTGTAGGACAAATAACTGACCCCTCACCCCTAGCTGGAAAGGCCCCTGAACAATGGGCTTACAGCTCCTCATTCTAGCACCAAGCTGTGACACTGGGAGAGTTACAAGACACCTGTGTCGGACGAGCACTCCTGCTGTCCCTAAAGCCCTGAGTAAATGGGGGGAAATGTGCTGCTACCACTGTTTTAAGCAGCATGTCAATTAGACTTGTTCCAAGCAGGGTTCAATGACATGGTACATAAATTGGCAGTAGCAGCTGGTGACATAGCTATCTCAGGTCTCCACCTCGGCAGTGAAGCAGGACAGATGTTTGCAAGCAGTAGCCCAACCTAGTGTTCAGGGCATCATTTCTCTCCCTGGTTCTCCTACTGTCACATTGTCATCAGAAAAAGACTCAAGGCAAATATACATAGTGCCAAAAATGAGCTACTGGTCCAGTTTTTAGGGGATGTGAGGAAACCCCACTTGGAGCTCACACCCAGAGACATGGGAGCTAAAGATTTCTGTCCAGACAGAAGCTGTTGTTCCTCTCAGGACCTTGTTCATAGCTTGTAATCACAGTTTGCAGGATATCATTAGTTTTCGTTTGAATCTTTGTTCCCGCCTCAACAGGAAAGGTTCTGTTGAAGAGCCTTGTATGCCTTTCTCAGCTCAGCACAAGGTGAACATCCGTCCCTATTGCTCTCACAAAGTGTTAATCCTTCCTACTGCTCTGTGCTGACTGATCTGTTAGCTGCTCCTGCTGCGCTGGTGGCCACCTCCAAATCGCTCCTGCTGTGCTTCAGGATTTTTCTTAGAGGTGAATGAGTGACAAGCTGAGTCCTGATGCAACAGAGCCACAGCAAAGGTGGTGCAAGAGAAACTAACAGAGGAGGCTCTCTCCTGTGACTTTTCTCTCTGCAGGAGTCCTCAAGGATTAAACCTCACCACTTAAAACCTATTTCCTTTCCTCTGCTCCTCACTACTACCTGCTTAGAGCTGCCACCCCCTTGATGAGCAGGACCAATGAATGTTTTTTAAAAGGTCAAAAATATGGTGGCAAGTCACATAATTTCTCACAGGAGGATGCTCTGTGGGGTGAAGGAGGAGGAAACAAATCACCTAATTTTTACCATGACAGAGAACTGGTCATAAGGTCTGGGAAAAGGAAACCCAGGTAATCACTTTAAAAATCGTTTACCTAGTGGTCCCTCATACTCTCATGGCAGCCTTAACTGTTCTGTTTTACCATGAGAACATGTTCAAAACTCTTATGCATCTGATAGAAGCCCAAGTGTCCCTCTAGGATGCCCAGCTCCAGGGGAGGCTGACTGCCTATGGAGACCCATGATCCAAGGAGCTCTAACTGGTGTGGACTTTCATTTCAAGGATATTTCCTATTTCAACCAAAGTGAAAACAGCTTTGATGGGCGTTTCCTGGTACCTACTTTCTCCCAGTTTTTCATCTCTCTTGTCTTTGCTGCAAATCCGTGAATCCAAGTCAATCATATCTCTCAATGACACCTTTAATTTATTCATTCTGTTGCCAGAAATATGCAAGGGTCGTTACTCTGCTGAAGCTGTGTCCATCCTCAGCAGAGATGTTTAAACAGACTCCAGCCGCTTTCCCCATGCTGCAGCATACCCAGTGCTTATGGAGCACACATTGCAGAAAAATATCCATTTTGTTGAGGGAACAAGAACACATAAATGCTTCCTTCTTTGTCCTTCCTTTTGTCTAACTACCCTCCAGATGTTTCAGATTCTGTGGTTCACACATAGCCAAGTAATGCTCTTGTTTTTGCACAGCAGGAAAGAAAAGGATTTTGAAAATGGACACATAACAGTTCCTTAGGTCTGCTGCTTATCAAATATCTCCTGGCAACTCTCTCTAATCCCTGATCCTTCTTTCAGATTTTCTCTCTGAAGCAATTGAAGCCTTCTGTTTTACAATCAGCTCCCCTTCCATTTGATAAAGTTCAAAACGGCCCTTAGTGGAAATCATTTCACTTGGTAAAACCAGCTCTGGTGTGGCACTCTGCAAATAACATCTAACCCTACAATCAAGCATGTGATATAAATGAACTTCCTAGTTCATTCACTATTAAACATCTTGTCCTCATCCAATTTTATATTTTTTCCCAGTGGTATTTGTCAGCGTGTGTTTTTTTTTCTTTATGAAAATGTCTTACAGGAAAGGCACTATAACTACATTTCTTATTTTTGAGATGAGTACAGGGCCAGATTACCTACTCACTACTCACTACCTTTATTCTGTGTTGTTCACTTTCTTCAACTATAGTACCTTTGTACTACTACAGTCTAAAGCTGAGACCTTGATGAACTGGAAAAGTTTCTGCTGGTAAGCTGACAACTTTGCCTCGCTACCGATCTGATTTTGCAGATTTTATTCCCTTTGAAACTTTTCAAATGTTTGGTGATACAACCATACACATACACCAATTTTGAGATTTACAGTTTATGGCTCAGAGTTTTGCTGTTTTCTTCCTCATCTTGCTTTCAGCCTGACTGATTTTATGCGTGCCATATGCCTGAGAAGCACTGTCCTTACAATCCCAGGCAAGTCTGAGACCACTAAAAGTGATGGTTTTAGCATTATAAAATCATAGAATGGTTTGAGTTGAAAGGAACCTTAGAGATCATCTAGTCCAACCTGCAAAGATCACTCCTTTCCAAAGTCTTGTCCACTGTCTAGCAGCAGCTCGCAGACACACTTGATTTTTATAATTCAGACCCCTCAGTTTTTACCACTGAATGATACTGGGGGGTAAGTGTTTGTCCCATTACCAAAATAGGATTTTATGTTTTCTCTGCTGGACATGAAATGCTGATGTAGAATCCTGTTCTCAGGTGTTTACTTTTGCAGAAGCCATGTATATCTTAGGCCTTGTTAAATCTCCAATGTCTGCCTTTATCCAACAACTCCAATGTCATTCTTCGTCCTCTCAAAGCATTTGACTGGCATTGTCTACACTTCTGGTATGTGTTTTGATTCAGCATGATATCATGCCAAGATACTGCAATATTTAGGTTTTATTCAGTCATGCCCAGATAACATTCAGTATTATCATCTAGAATTTTTATATAAATAGACCTGATACAGACCATGGCTCCATTTTTTGGGGCACATTTATGTGGAATAAAATAAAAGACAAAAAAGATAATCTGTTCATATATATAACATGGGGTAAGAGTCCCATAAAACCTATTTTGGCTGACATACGGAAAAAAAAGGGCAAAATTTCTCTGATGTTGTACCGACAAATGCAATGGGCTTTTTTCTTCTGCTCTTGTTTTGATTGTGTGTTTGAGTTTTATCTGTGCTTCCAGAGAAAAAGACCATCCACTCTTATGTTTCTGAACAAAATTTTATTTGTTTGACACCTGGGACTTTTTTTTTTCCCAGGATGAAATTTCTCCCAAGAGAACAGTTTAATCTGGGCCACTTTTTGTTCAGATATCACACCCCTGGGACAATTCTTTGCTGTGGAATAGCGTAGTGAGTAATTTCTGCAACTTTGAAAGAATTTTAGCAATTTTAACAGTGTCCCCAATTGATTTGACGGAGATAATAATTTTCACGTATAATTGCCACAACTTCTCTGAAAGAAAACCAAACTATTTTGCTTTTTGGGTATGTCATGCCTGCTGAAATACCTCTTTGCTTAGTCTCTGATTGCTACTGTTATAATGTCTGGCAGTCCATTTAGCTGCCAGAAGTCTATAGAGCCATTAACGGTAGCAATGTAGTTTGCACAGATTCCTGTGGGGGGAAAAAATAAAAAAAGCAGCACACAGCACATTTCTTCTTTACTGCAGTGCTCAGAACCGAAGTCTGTGTTTCTTTTTCTTTTTCTTTTTCTTTTTCTTTTTCTTTTTCTTTTTCTTTTTCTTTTTCTTTTTCTTTTTCTTTTTCTTTTTCTTTTTCTTTTTCTTTTTCTTTTTCTTTTTCTTTTTCTTTTTCTTTTTCTTTTTCTTTTTCTTTTTCTTTTTCTTTTTCTTTTTCTTTTTCTTTTTCTTTTTCTTTTTCTTTTTCTTTTTCTTTTTCTTTTTCTTTTTCTTTTTCTTTTTCTTTTTCTTTTTCTTTTTCTTTTTCTTTTTCTTTTTCTTTTTCTTTTTCTTTTTCTTTTTCTTTTTCTTTTTCTTTTTCTTTTTCTTTTTCTTTTTCTTTTTCTTTTTCTTTTTCTTTTTCTTTTTCTTTTTCTTTTTCTTTTTCTTTTTCTTTTTCTTTTTCTTTTTCTTTTTCTTTTTCTTTTTCTTTTTCTTTTTCTTTTTCTTTTTCTTTTTCTTTTTCTTTTTCTTTTTCTTTTTCTTTTTCTTTTTCTTTTTCTTTTTCTTTTTCTTTTTCTTTTTCTTTTTCTTTTTCTTTTTCTTTTTCTTTTTCTTTTTCTTTTTCTTTTTCTTTTTCTTTTTCTTTTTCTTTTTCTTTTTCTTTTTCTTTTTCTTTCTTCTTTCTTTTTTTCTTTTTTCTTTCTGCATGAATTTCATGTTTTTACACTGACCACAACTCTTCAACATGTCTCTGGTACTTGTATTCTTATTTGCTCACTGCATGGCATTTGTGACCAACTTGTTTCTATTCCTGAGTTACGTGCTCCCAGTCCGACTGATCTTTTTCTTTTAGGCACTGTCTGCTGTGTGTGTACCTTCAACTTTTATATGTTGTCATAACACAGTGACCTCTCCTGGAGATCCACTACCACTCTATCATTGCCACTTCATTTCTGTGGAGACTTTTCCACTGACACTGAAGACTGAATTTTCAGCCAGCACATGAAAATACTGCATTACATGTGATTCCAGTTTTGTTTAATCTCACTAGATCTTAATTTTAATAACCCAATAGTAATTTGTCTCGCCTTGTTTAGTTGCTGCAACCCCCAATTTGTTGTGTAGGTAAATACCTCAATATTCTTGCGTCCTTACTCTTAAATGCGTGGAAATTGTTGTTATTTGACATTCAGCAGCTATAAAGGTTATAGTTAAACCAATTGCCTCCTTAACTGTGTTTAGGGCACTTAATCTGCTCCAGAGAATTTGGGGATTTTCTCAAGTTCTCCTAACACTTCTGGCTGGGTGTAAAAACACATTATATGTGAAGTCTGCTGCATCAGGCCCGTGTTGTCTCAGTTCCTTGCAAACTCCCTCCAGATGTTAGAGTAACCTCCTGCTTCATAAAACTAATCAGAATCTGCAGTGAAGCACTTTCCCCCTGCACAGGCTCCAATTGTTGGTTTTTGTGCTTGAGTGGCCGATTCCCTCCCTCTCCCCTGCCTCTGGTGTGCTGCCTGGCACAGGTAACAAATGCTTCGTCACTGACCCGTACTGGTGTGAAGGCCCCTGGGTTCAATTAAATGGAGCAAAAGGCAGTAAATAAACGGCATGGGCCAGGGCATTAAATCACTCAGAGCAGGGAAGAATCAGATGCCGAGGAGGTTTGGGTTGGAGGTGGGCCGCGTGCACTTGCACCCACACTGCAACTTAATACCCCTGCTGCAACTTAATGACAATTGCAATCAGGCAAGGTGATGTCCCCTTCCTTCCACTCCTGCTCTTTTTACATTCCCAGCACTCTCCCCAATAAATTAAAGCCTTTCTCCCCCTGCCCCTGCTGCCCCCTCCCTTTCCTATTTTGTTTTACTGCCTTCATGCTGTTCTTCTTTATTTCCAGCATTTTATTTCAAGGAGTGGGTTTGAAGTGCTCTCAGCCCATCTGAGCTGGTTTGGTTTAGAACAAGGACTGGAATGAGACAAGGGCTTTTGGAAGTCATGAACTATTTATAGCATATTTGTTCTTTCACATTGGCACTAAACTTTGTTTATAGAATCACCTGCAGTAGAACCTGAGCCAGGGGACCACAGCTCACTTGATCTAAAATTGGCTTTATTTCTTGGGCTTCTTAACAGAGACCACGTGTGTGTGTCCAGTGTGGGCTAAGGTGTGTTTGATGCTCACATACGTGTCAAAAGCACAAACACAAAGTGCCTATGAGTGCCTGTGTGTGTGTAAAGTGCTCAGAGTGTGTCCTTATGAAATATTCTTGCAGATTATATGGGTTTGTAGAATAAAGAGTGAGTTGCACATGTGTGTTACCACTGTCTAAAAAATAAAGGTTCCCAGGAGAGAACTTGAATGAAAAAACTTTCATTACAATTTCTCCAGTCGGTTTTCATTTTCTCCAAACCGTATTTTTGTCTTGGGTTGGTCTGTTAGAACACAATGCTCATTTCTGTTTTCATTCTGCGTTAAATATTTTTTTTTCAAAACAAAACAACAATTTTAAATTGAAACCGAAGCAAATCTGTCATTTTAAATTGTTATTTTGATGAAAAAGCATTTCATTTCTTTTTCTAGCCAAAAATTGACATTTTAATTTGAACCCAAACAAAATTTTTCATTTACTTTCAAAGTATCAATTACAAATGAAAATATTTTCTTTGCTTCTACTCAGAAAGTCAGACTGTTTTGTGCTTCCAGAATTGTAGGCATGCGGGTTTGCAGTGTTTGTGTGTGCATAATTGTGGTGGTGTGACTATTGTGCAGGATGCCTGTTGAGTATTTGCAGGTGTTGCACAGACATACTTTTGCAGAATGTGCCCTCATCCGTAGAGTTTGTACATCTACATTTGCACAGTGGTGGTAAGATATGCAGGCATACTCTGAGTCCATGCCAGTAATATCTACTTGTATTTATGTTTTTAGGTTTTCCTTGTGAATGTGCTTTTAATGTGCATGGGCTTGTTGCAGTGCTGCCAACAGCGTTAAAAATAACAGAGCAAGACTGAATAAGTAAGTCATAAGTTTTGAGAAACTGATAGATTTTGGTTTCTTTTGACCACTTTCCCCTTTTATTTTCTTAGCTTGTTGGATTCATGTTTTCAATCTGATCTTTACAACTATGATAATAGAAGAGCAACGTTTTCATTGTAAAAGTAGATTTCTGATTGTGCAGTGATCAGTTTAAGGAGAAGCATGAAGAAGATAAGAAGGATCTGCATTAAATTTTGGGAGCTGGTGAAAAGGGTTTCTGTTTCTGTTTGCAGAGTAAATAACTGGGTATGTGCTTTTAATAACAATACCATATACTCATGCTTTGTGCTTGCATGCATCCATAGGTTAGCTAAATGTTTATGTGTTTTTGCCTCATGCTGGTGTGTATAATGTGTCATTTTAGCCATATTAAAGTTTAGCTTCTAGTCTAAATCAGACATTTAAGTACTTCATAGTAAGTAGAGAGAAACTCTCAAAGCAAGGAAGTCATCCTGTCCTAAGACTCATCTCTTCTATTGGTGGGGGCACTTTGGGCATGTATTTGGGCTGGCCATTTGATTTTTGTGTATGCTGAGTGTGTGTGTTCAGGATGTGTGTTTGCTTGTGATTTATATTTATATTGGAGTCCATATCGCAGTTCTGTGTCTATGTGCAAAACGTGTGTGGACACTCACGCAGTGTCTATGTACATATCTGTGCGAAAAGCAGTCAGCAGGAGTTCCTGCAGTATGAAATACTTCACTCATCCTTCAGCCTGGGTCAGACAATTCTGCTATGCTCTGCTTACCGTAAATATTTCAGAGCAGCTTGGTACAGCACGAGGCTGAATGCCAGTGTTATAACTTAGCCCGATAACCTTCTCCCAGAGCTAAGCTCCCAGAAAGTCTCCGTTTCACACAGTGCCGTGCAGTTTGCTTGTTGCCCTGTTCCTGCCTGGCCCCGAAGGCATGAGCCAGCTGAGGAGAGGGAGCACGGTCTCATCAAGAGGCAGGGCCTTTTGAAGGTCACTGAACATGTTCATTAGGGTACCAGCCTGCAGTCCCTGCCAGGAAATTTACCATGATGAGACAATGTAGAATCACGATAGCATTGATCCTCACAGAAGTACTTTCATTTGGGTAACGGTGATGTGATATGTCTGTACTGAAGGATATGAAAACACAATGTTCAGTCATTTTGAGTAAAAACATAATTTTCTCTCTGCCAAATGTTAACATTTCAGGTTTTAAGCTGGGATAAAATAAGAAGGTGAGATGTCAGAATTTCCTATTGGAGAAATATTCTGAATTTTGCTTAGTTTTGCATTTACAGGTAGTCTGTGTATTCGAATAGGTATATGAATATTCTATATTTAATTGGAGCACTTGTGGTCAACACAGTGAATGCTTTCTGTTAATTAAATAAAAGGTATGAAAGTAGAATGTATCTAGTTACATACCTAAGCACTTTCTAGTTTGTAAATATTCACGTTAGCATTTTAGGGATCAGATCCTAAGGAGACGAGGACCGGGTGTAGGTCCTCTGACTTCAGCTGCCTCAGTTGATTCCTGCCAGGATGGATTGTGGCCTGGAAAACATGCTTACTATGAGAGATTAGAGGGGATCTGTTTGTTTCACTTGTAGAAGAGCTTAAGAAACAATTCAATCATGTTCTATAATTACTTATGTGAAGAGGAGATATCTGATATTACAGGGCTCTTCGGTCCAGCACACAAAGGTATAAAAAGATTTGACTGCTGAACCATTAAAACCCAACATAAGGTACAGCTTTTCAATAAGCTTTTTTGAAGTGGATGTATTTAAGATATGGGATAGAGAAGGTAAATTCTGCATCACTCTGAACCTTTAAAATAAGACTGATTGATTCCCTGTAAGATGTGACTCTGAGCTGTTGAGTCAGAAACCAAATTACTGGGGGAAGATTCGTAGTGGCTGCTGAGCCGGTGAGGACTGAAAGGATCAGGCCATGATTATCAGACATAAAACCCCGGTAAGAGCCAAATGAGTCTTAGGAATTGGTTAACAACTATCTGATCAAGATTATCTGTTGCATCAAAGGAAGAACTGATTATCTGTTGCATCAAAGGAAGAGCTGCCCCTCGCCCCTCTGTGCGTGCATGCACACAGGGGACGTGTGCATCCTTGCTATTTATTCTGGGCTGTGACGTGTGTTTGGTGTTCGCTGCCGGGAGCCTGGGGCATATTTTTCGGGGTGCTCCCATACACAGCGTGTCAGTGACAGGGAGTGGAGTGGAGATTTATGCAGTGCCTCCAGGGATCCCCAGCGGGGCCCCTCTGGTGAACTTTGGCTCCCCGGCTTGCTGCCAAGCATTAACTACAATACTCACACTTGTTTTTAACAACAGCATGCAGGTTGTATTTCACCAGTCGCTATTTTGGTTTGGGAGTTATGGCAGAAATGTCTCTGGGTTCTTGGCTGGTATAAGCCGAGCAGGAGATTTACTCTTATTGTGTAATGTCACCTTTCAGTCAGTGCTTGGGATGAAAATTATGGAGTGTCATTTGCTCTCTTTATTAAATTTCAAGGGCAAGCACCTCTTGTGTGGGAGAAATATCTGGGGAGAAACTTGGCCTGATTCTGCCTAGAAGGGTAGCCTTATCTATTGAACACCTTTTAAAATATGAATTAGTCAATTTTTTCTTTTCTTTTTGTCAGTCAGTTGGGGCCAGAGGCAGCAGCAGTTGCCATCTTCCAAACTGCTGCCTGTGATGATAGATGAGTTTGACCCTGGAAGCACAGGGAGATACTGGACTCAGCACAACACAGATGTTGCAATGCGGCCAAATTAAGCTTTAGTGGGAATGTGCAAGTTGGGTCTTAGTCAGAGTATCTCATGCCTGCCTGCTCGCTGAAAAGCAAGAGCGAAATATTAGCAGCTGACCTGGTGGGATATACACTTGCCCAAAATATTCTGTTACTGGCTGCAGATGAACCAGCATCTGATCTGCTGTGTGACTTTCCCCAGGATCTCACAGCTGTGGGGTGGGGAGGCAAAGGAGTCCTCCAAAAGAAATATTGATTTCTTCAACCTTCATTTCCCAATTCTCCATAAATCATGACACAGGAGATAAACAAGAGATATTATGATGACAGGTCATGTTTATTTCTGGTTCAGTATACCACATTCTGAACATAATGCTGTGAAAAATATTCCTGGGAGCTTTGGGCATAAGATAGCAGGTTGTTTAATTAGTAAAATGAAGATTTTAACTGTGGTTATGACATGAATTGCCAGTCTATACAGCTAGAAATATCAACTGGCTAAAGTTATTCCTCTAAACCAACACACCAATAAAACTTAACGAGGAAGTGTCTAGAGAGCCTCAGCTATAGATGGTAAAAGCTGTCTCTAGGTGAAGGTCCTGTGCAACACTTTCAGCCTAATAGCTGGAGAGAGAAAAAACCAGGCAATAGGCAAAGAGTCAAGTGGGAATACAAAGAAAACAGTATCAGGAAAAGATAAAAATCTCTCAAAAATGGCTTCATGTTGCAGGATGATACGCATGCAATTTAGAAAAGATAGCAAAAAAAAAGTGAAGGATGAAGGGATTAATATTCTTTAGTTTATTTACTGTATCAGGCTGTCTATAATCTTGAGATTGTAATCAACATGTTCTTGATCTTAACATGATAGTATAAACCAGAATTAAGAAGTTAAACAAGACAAATATGTCTTGCAGTCTTTCTTACAAATAATTTTAATTTTTATCTAGCTGAAGATAAAGAAGAAGGAATATAGAGCCTGAGATTCTCCCCAGTAGCGGAGTCCAGTGTTGGGAATATAAGTCAGAACCTCCTGATAGGATGTAACTGAATTCCAACAGAAGGGCAGAGGGGATCTAAAAATTGCTTGAAAAAAAATTCTTCCTTGTGACCAACAAGGGGGACAGACTGTAGACAAATATAGTTTCTGGAGGGTGCAAGTTAAAACTGTATTGGATTGCCAAATACAAAACTCTGTTAGAGAACGTGTAAGTAAAAAAATACAAATGAGAATGTGCTAGCAGATAAGTATTCTTTTTTTTAAATATGATCTGTCTGTAATGTGACTTTGCCACTCAGCATATGTGAAAATAAAATTGAAAGAGATTTAATTCTTATACACTTCTAACACTATTATGTACATTCCTCTTTTAAAAATACTCCGCTATTAAAGAAGTGAGTGTGTGTGGAGGGTAGATGTGTTTTCTGTTTGCACAATAAAAAAGTGTATCTGCTACAGGCATCAGGGAGGACATTTCTACTCATGCCGGAGAAAATCAGAGTAGCTTTGAATGTACCTTGTTTTGTTTTGTTTTTCTTACTGCAAAAATGTATGTGTGGATTAAAGCTGTTACACAAACAGTAAAACTATTTCACATAAAAGTCCCAAATACAAAATTGCTTCTCCTTGAGGTGAATAACAGCAGAATGTTTTACAGTTTTTAATGTTTGTACACCTTCTTCTATTTCTCCCAAAGAAAATTTTTTCTGTTTTTAATTTTGATGACTGAAAGCAAATACCACTGAGAATGTTAATTTCACTTTTTAGTTTTTAATTTTGATTCATATGACTTTTTAGGACTATGTAAAATTAGAAAAACTAGTTTAAGAAGGAAAATAATTAAAACTGAAACTGCTAACATGCAAGTTCATCAGCTCTGAAAAAGAGCAGCTAAATTGTAGATTTTTTCTTGTAAATTTTCCAGAGCCATGAAGAGTTTGAAAAGAATGAAATACTGAAAAAAAATATATACATCAAGAAAAAAAGAAAAGTTGAGCAACATAAAAACTAACAAAGTTTTAAATAGAATCCACTTTGTTGTAACTCATATTCCAAAGGTTTGAAACATTTTGGTTTGAAATATTTGGTCTGAAACATTTGGTCAGACAACAGGTAAAAAACCAAGCTTTTAAAGACAACTCTGCGCCTGAGAAAGAGTTATTTTTCGTGCAACACAAATTTTCAAGAGAAATTTCTAACCGGCGAGAATTGAGTGTCATGTTTAAAATAGATAAGGCAAATCAAAAGATGATATTTTATTCCAAAATTTGAGTTTTAAAACCAGTACCCACCTAGATTCCAGAAGGGTAATGGAATGTGTGAGAATTGGGTTTGATTACTCTGGTACAGGTTTTTTCATGGGCTCATAAGACCCCTCTGAGCACGCAGCGATCCGACGTGGTCTGATGTGACGGCGCTCTTGCATTATCCACTCCTGGGGAGCCCGCGCCACTGTTTTTCTTCTTTCTCCACTTTCTTCTTTCTCACTCTCCTGCCAGGTTTTCCCTTTCAATCTTCCTTCTTGTGAGGTGGGTATGAAAAAGCTTAGTGTACAAAAACTCACATAATGATACTCTGAGGGCAAATTATGTCCTTGCTTCCCTAGGTAGCTTGGAGTTGCCTGGAAAATAGGAAAACAGTGCAGATTTAGGCTCTAACAGTAATTTTTATCGCTGTTATTTAGGAAATGGTTCTGGAGTCTCTACTTGGCAGGTCTCTTTTACATCCATCAGCAATGCAGCATAACCATACCATCAGCACTAAGTACAAATTCTCACACCCTGCTGGGAACTCAGGACAAGCCTCCCACAAATAGCTTTCCATTTCCATCCCGAATTCAGCATTAGCCAATTTAGAGGCAATATATGGCTCTAGGAATAGGCTGTCATGTATAGTATGCACAAGACATCTCTCCCCTAATCTCATCTAATTGGCAACAGGAGTGGCTGTCATTAGGCACAGAGTGTGAGAGGCATTAGAGTCATTAGCATTTTTGCAGGCTATCAGAGGGAGGTCAAACATTTGGGGAGATTCAGACACCTTCCCTAGGAAGATTGTTGCACTCCTGAGTTACTACTTCCACTAAGTGTATTCCTGTGGAGAATTACACATTTGCCCTAGTACTATGCTTATGAAAAAGTGTGAGAAAATAGAGAGTTTGGCTCAAACAGATAGCAGCTTCGGGACATGTGGAAAATGCAGTATCTTTTATATTTTTTAATGTAGGAATTTAGTAAGTCAGCATTCACTCCTCTTCCTCTGAAATACAGATATTTCTGTGAAATAATATACTAGAAAATGCTAATTTCAGATAGATAAAAACATTTCATTTTGACATGATATTTTAAAAATAATGGCATACACTCTGCAAAGAAAAACAGTACAGAAAGTAGATTCAAGGTCACACCCCAAGGCTTCATTCAGGGCAACCCTGGTATTTTGATAGTGTTGGATAACTGTCTCCTCCAGCTTTATCTCTGAGGCAAAACTTCCAGGAAATCGTCACAGACTTGTAAAACAATTCCACTGCAACAAAATAAATTCCCCAATGGCAAATATTTCTGCTAGATGTCTTCAACAAGTGACAGTGCAATTTGAACTGTAGTTCTGGTAGCCAGACGGGTATAAAATGCTGACTTGGCTTTTGAGAGAGGCCCCAGGACTGCAGAAAGTAATTTCCAGCAGAGAGTACAGTTTCTGTGTACTTAGAGAAGGTTTGTGTTCATTTCACTGGCAGAACTCCTGCCTGCAGGTCGAGGGGGTTGACACCGAATTGCCCCGTGTGGCAGTACCAAGGACATGTTCCTGCAGGCCTGGCCAGGGCCTGGGAGGTGTAAGAGCCATTTCTGCTCTAGCTCTGGCCCATGGCTCATCTCCCCATCTCCAAGGCACTGACAGCAGCACTGACTGTTTGCAGATGTCCCTCCTGCTTCCCTGAGCATCTTGCCCAGCCTGCCTCCCGGGTCACCCCAACCTCCCCATCCTTCCTGCAGAAAACTCCTTGTCGCTTCGGTTCTATTTAAGTGGAGACTGTCTCACCACAAACACCTCATTTATGCCTTTTCTTTCTCTGGATAGTTTAGAATTCATGCAGGGTTGTGGTTCGAAAAAAATCCAAGTCCAAGCAGAGTTCTCGGTCAGACTGTGGCTGAGGCAGGCAGTCTTCACTCAGCAGTATTTCATCTTCCAGGCCACGGCGCCTTCACAGAAGCATAGAAAAATGTGTTTTTCTGTGAACACAGCATTCCTCCGCCGTGTTTTTGTTTGCACCAAGATCTTTCATATCACAGGCTGTGAACAGAAATGGCTGCAGAATTCAGTTTGCTGCTGCTACCTGTAAAGGTTTGCAGCTGCTCACGCTTCTCCCTCATCCTACTGCCAGAAGTTCCTTTAGGACTCTGTGCTGTACAGACAAGATGGCAGTAGATGAAAAGTCACTGGCAGGTACCAAGATATTACTGAAGAGGGATAAGCTGTAAAACTTTCCCTGATGATCCAGTTCCTTGGAGCACAAGCAGGTGATGGTGCTAGAGCAGATAATGTGGGCTGGAGCCATCACGGGAAATAGCTCTGGTCTTGTCAGTGTTACAAAATTAGTCTACAGATGATAATAACAACAACAACAGCAATTGGTTTTGAGAGAGATCACATCCTGGACAAATGCTGTTGTACTGTGACTGTAGATGCCACAGCACCTTATTGCAGGCAGAAGCAATGGGAGTGCTAAGAAAACACAGTGAATGTCCAATTGGTGTATTTGCAGTGCAAGACATCTGAGGCGGGTGAGCAGTGGGGGACTGGCATTATTCCACACCAACCCTCCCAGTGCCATTCCCCTAACATGGAAGTAACAGAGACAAAGTACCAGTGAGTTCCTGGTCCCTGATCAGTTTGCTTCCAAAAATACCTCCCATGAAATCCCCAAGCATGGCAGGAAATGATGACTTTAGCATATCAACTTCTAGGTTTTTTCTCTCCATTCTTTGCCTCTTTTTAGGTGAATTTTTAAATAAATAATGAAGTGCTGCTTGGCCAGCACATCTGGGTAGTTAGTTAGGACATCAGCCATAGGCGATGAGAGCAGTCAGTGCCACACTGAAGATAAAATAGATGGATGTTTCCCCTCGTGCTGGCTAACAAAATATTTTCCTGACACTCCTCATTAAAATCTCATATTAAAAATACTTAAAGAGGTGTATTAGTGGTGGGGCAAAAAAAGGCAAAAGTAGTATTCTTTGGAAAGGAAGCTATCTCATTATTGGAGTGCTGCTGGTGGCTGCCCTGGGAGGTGTGACAGGTGCATATGGCTCTGCTGCAGACGTCCTTCAAACAAGCCTGGGGCATGATTTCCACACTTGCTTTACAAACAGGCATTGAGCCAGCCCTGCTTCGTCCCTACGGAACAGGAACTGCCTTGTCCTTTTCCTTGTATCCCATCAACTATTCGCCCTGGTCTCTTTGCCTGGCTGCTTGTGAGGGTGCACAGACACACAGAGTTGCATAGGGAGGGGTGTGGGATAGGGAACAGATTTAGCAGCTGGCAATGAGGCAGCTGTTTTTGCAGCAGTGGCAGTTTATGCCTATTACCTAAAGAATCAAGAGCAGGTTGATGGTGCCATTCCAGGCAACAGCTAAACCTAAGACACAGCAATCAGGAAAGGTGTTTGTGGGGGGCCTACTTCCTCCTCCATGCCATAAACATCTTCCCACTTCTGTGCTCCTGCTGTTCCTTTTAAATCTCTCTGGAACTAGCCTGATCCCACAGTGTTTAAACACCATAATACTGATGTTACAGCTGGGCTAGTTGTGTGAATCAGCCTCCAGTGGGATCAGGTAAGCACCAAGACAGGAGTAGGTGACAAGGCAGTGGGACTGGAGCAGCCAGGAAAGGGAAGTAGGACCCAGGACATGAATGTCTCTTGGTAGCAGCTAGACAGACTGACCTGGTCATAACATGGAGCTGCCTAAATCCCTGATCTCCTGTGTTTTGCATGGGAAATCCTGCTTTGGGTAAGGTCTTTCTCCATTCACTGGTATGCTGAATAGCTTCCAGTGTTGCCTATCTCCAACTCTCTTGGCTCCAGAGGAAATGAAGGTGGTATTCCTTTACACTGCTGTGTCTGCACAGAGAGAAAAACAGCTACTGGGGATGATGTAGGTGGAGTTGATTGTGCCGGTGAAAGCACAAATAAAGATGCTCTCACACCTGCTAGGTTCAGCAGAAAGGAGGGAAAAGAGAGAGTTTATTTACCTTTAACATATTTTATAAGATTATCAACTCCACAAAGGATTGGAGTACATGTAACTTCCTCCTCAATCCCACTGGAGAAAAAGGATGCTCATCAAACTTTCTCTTATCACAAAAGGAATGAAAAACAGAATAGACAGTTAAATAAACATTGGCCATTATTTACATGAAACTGTGTGAAAAATTCTTTGACTCCAAGGTTATAACAGAAGGCTTAGCAAAAAACAGGACAACAGTTGATACTTTGTGAGGCAGGGGAATGGAGAAGATCATCTCTGGAGACCCCTTTCAGGACAATTTTCTGGACTTCTCTGGCTGTGCAGGGTAAAATGATGAGCTGAGAATAGAAGACCTTGAGTCTATCCTGGTGTTTGATGTCTATGACAATGAAAATAGTTTTCGTTTGTGGGAAGTGACTTATTGACAGCAGTGCATTGTATATCTTAAAGTGTATGGCAGAAAGAATTTTAACAAATATCCTACTTCAAGAACTGTTCTGAACAGCCAAAAATGGTATATTCTAATCCCAACAAATAATTACAAGAAGATGAAGTAACATGTGAGGAGCAAAACCACTTCTCTTTTTAAAAAAGGTCTCCATTATGTGTTTTTTTTCTTTAAAGGATACACATTATTGCATTTTACAGTGTACCTTCCCTGTGTGCCACAAAGTACTGGAATAGGTGGCGAAGACAGTAAAATCACAGGTTGTTAAGAGGTTGCCCAGAGGCTTCGGTGCAGTACAGAGTCTTGCTGTCATGCAAGATGAGCAGAGTCTGTTCAACTCTCAGTTCCTCATAGCTTGCCATGCAGCTGCAGATTGAATGAAGCAGAAAAAGGCAGCAGGAATGGGACTTTGTGCTGATCACAACCCATTTTGTAACCTGAAAAATATCCTGAAGAACAGCAATTCCCACTAGCTGCCCTAGGGATCTTAGCTGGCCATTCATGGTGTGTTGCCCTGGTTTTTGTAAGCCTTCTGTTTGTAACTTTGGAGTCAGATTCTTTCTCACACAGTTTCATGTAAATAATAGCCAGTGTTTACTTAACAGTATTTTCTGTTTTTCATTCCTTTTGTGATGAGAGAACTTTGATGAGCACCTTTCTTCTCCAGTGGGATTGAGACGGAAGTGACATGCTCTCCAATCCCTTGTAGAGTTGGGCCGTGTATAAGAATGCGATAATGTAAACAATAAAGGTCTTTTCTTTCCTTTCTGCTGAACCTGGCAGGTGTAAGAGCCTCTTTATTGTGTCTCCCCAGACACAATGGTGGATGTCAAGGTAGATGTGAAACTGGAGGTAAGATCTTCCTCTGAATCTGGATCAGGGTTTAAGGAAATAGGCAGCTCTCTGCTTAAGGCTAGGATTTCTAAGAACATGCCTGAATGTGAGATTGCCCCTGGTTTGATTATTTCAGCACAGTTAAATTGCTGGAGCATTCTGTGGCTGTGGATGTCGTTACTCCAGTACAACTAGATCGTATGTCATAATTTATATCATGTACAGCTTGTCCTTATACAACACGTGATCAGTGGTGTAGGGCATTGGGACCATATCTCAGCTGTTATAAAATCTGTTTGCTGCAGAACGACACAAAAGTGCCGGGAGGCAGGACATTGTAGTGGATCTCATTTCTTCTGCTGCTGAAGAAGTCAGTCAGATCACGTGCACAGAGATCATGAGAGCACAGAGCTGGGGAAATGACAAGGTAACCAAGAAATAGATGTATTGTAGATTACTGCATTGTATTATTCCTGTAGATTCTGCTGGTCCTTGGCATCTGGTAAATAATAAAGAGCGTTTATCCTGCTGATATAAATCAGAGCAGAAAAGAGCCCCAGGATTCCTCCAGAATATGCTGTGTGTTCCTATGGGATTCTGTCCCAGCATTGCTTTCATTTGAATCCTCCTTTGTTTATTTTGCAAAACAGAAAAATTATTCTGAAGGACTTTTGGCTTCTCCAACTCCTGCCTTGGATATTCCAGCTTCCAATGAAAATCAGACACCCTCTGGCTCCAGACTAGTAACTCCCCACTGTTTTCCCTAACCACTAAGAGGTCTAGCATGTACAATTTTGAACTGAATATCTAAACACAAAGAAATTTAAAATACTCTGATGGACTACAAGTTGTGTTTTTTTAATCACAGTTATATTTTTCGTATCCTGTTACTCATTAGATGCATAGAAACTTCTATTTCGGCTTGAAGAAAAGAGTTAAAAATTATTAAGTGTAACGGGTCTCCACATAGCACGGAAGACATTTGAACTCAACTGGCAATAAAAAGCAAGATGAAGCACACTTTAGACTGGTAACTGTTGTCATTACGGGACAAAACCCAGGGCACTGAATTACCAATGAGAATAAATTTGTGTATCAGCAAAACAGCTCTCCCACTGACCTCCAAAGTGGTGTAGATTAAAATGAGAGCAACAGGGAATACTTTGCAGAGGACATCTAATTTGTTTGGTGAGAAAAGAACAGTGTTGTGAACTTAGGAAGAAAACTGTGGTCTCCATCTAGATTTCTCAAGTAAACCTGTGCCAGCAACCAGAGGAGATGCAACCCTGACTTTCTGATTCACCTGTACTGCCTGGAGCCTTACTTAGTACTGCTTGCCAGGATTGAAATTTTTTTAAAAGGACAGATAAGTCAGAGGAAGAGACTGCAAAAACCAGGGAATGGCAAGGAGAAACTGTAACCAAGCAGTTTCCTTTTCATCACCTTTCAGGATATTTTTGGATCAGTCTCCTTCCACTCAAGGGAAAGAGACCTGTCAAACCAGAGGAAATGTCCCAGCCATTTCAGTCTGGTGGTGGTGTTGGCCTACCATTCTGTGCTCTTTTTGACACCCTAGGACAAAGATATCCTGCAGATAATTGAATTCAGAGGTAACTTTTCTTTCCTCTGGCCAGAGCCCAGTCAGACTCAAGTTTCCTTATGAGTGTGATCCTTTTTGACACCTCTTTCAAAGTAAAAATCCCTCAAATTTCTAGTCAGGCAGAGGCAAAAATCCATTGAGTGTCTCCACTCAAACCACTCCATGTCAGCAATTCATGTCATTGCTAGAGAAAAACCACTTTCCCTTCCAGTTTAAAACCTCACTTGTGTGAGCTGCACTTCCTTACATACACTTAATTAATACCTTGAATTCAGGTTGACTAAAACTCATTTTCCAGTTCTTTGGGAGAGCATCACCATTCTTCTGGTCACTCAGAGTCCATCTGGGCAGAGCCTGTGACTCACAAATCCCATTCAGACCACATACACACTTTGCACAGTGAGACGAGGATTTGAGCTTCCATGTAGAGAGATAAACTTATCCCAGTTCCATCAGTTTGCATTTCTGTGTTCACTGCCACTGTGATCATGTCACTTTTTGTTTGCAACCTTCCCCTGCTTCCTCTGTACCTCCTGCATTAAATCACAGAATAAGGTTGGAAAGGACCTCCAAGATCAGCCAGTCCAACTTTTGACCAATCATCACCATATCAACAAAACCACAGCAGTAAGTGCTACGTCCAATCATTTCTTGAACACTTTCAAGGATGACAACTTCACCAGCTCCCTGGGCAGCCTGTTCCAATGCCTGACAATCCTTTCTGTGAAGAAATTCCTCCTGATATCCAACCTGAACCTCTCCCGGAACAGCTTGAAGCCATTTCCCCTTGCCCTGCTGATGGCTGCTGGGAGCAGAGACCGACCCCCACCTGGCTAACACCTTTCTTTCAGGGAGTTGTGGAGAGCGATAAGGTCCCCCACCTTGAGCCTCTTTTTCTCCACAACCCCAGCTCCCTCAGCCACTCTTCACAGGACTTGTGCTCCAGATCCTTCACCATTTTTGTTGTTCTTCTCTGGACTCTCTCCAGAACCCCAATGTCCTTCTTGCAATGAGTGTCCCAGAACTGGACACAGCACTCGAGGTGTGGCCTCACCAGTGCTGAGTGCAGGGGGACAATCACTGCCCTGGTCCTGCTGGCCACACTAGTGCTGATACAGGCTGGGTGCCATTGCCCTTCTCGGCCACCTGGGCACAGCTGGCTCATGTTCAGCTTCTGACGACCAGCACCCCCAGGTCCTTTTCCTCCAGGCAGCTTCCCAGCCACTCTGCCCCCAACCTGTAGCGCTGCCTGGGATTGGAACTGGTCTATCCTTTCTAGCTGTCTGCAGTCAGTTCTTACACTATGGATCATCTCTCATTTACTTGGAAGGTACTGGATCTTTGGCCAGACTATAGTGCCATACCATAGTGCCTGCACGTTATATTGTCAGATCTAATGACCACATTTTCTCCTTTTTTGCCCCTCATTCCTGGAAGCGTTCCCTGTAATAGGAGACAAAATCTGCTCCACCAGTCTCTTTCAGGCTTCACTGGCTGGAAAAACTGTGATGGAAGTGTTTTTGTGGCTGCTGGCATGTGCTAGTTCACTGCAACTGGAAGGTTGTGCAAGTCCCGTGAGGGCTGGCCCGCCAGGAGAACATCCCCAGCAGGGGCTCCCTGCCCCTTCTCACTCAACATTGCAACAGTTCCGGTTTTTGTTCTGGCTGGACTGTCACCAAGTGCTGAGATGCAAATTCCTCTGCAAATAAAATGCTTCTCTTGACTCAGTTCTCTTTCCAATTGTTTTCCTTCCAGTGATGCCCATGGTGAAATTGGTTAGGTTGCAGCCCATCACACTGACCAGCTCTGTCCCTCTGTGTTTGTGTGCTCATTCATCTGTCTGTAGCTGCCCATTGTGTTTTGCCTTATGATCACTTTGAGGGGTGGAACTATGTTTTCCTTTTGTCCTCAGACCTATGGGACTTTGGTTGAAAAACAGACATCTTATGCCCTACAGTAACACAAGCAAGAAACAATGGGATGTTTTTTTCAGTAAGAGGACAAATGTTACGTTCTTACTCAGGCAAACTCCATTAGCTACAGTGCAGCTGAATGCTCTTTGAGTACAAACACAGGAAGAAGGTAAGTGTTGCGGCAGGTGTTGGTGGTAAAAGTGCCGCAACCTTCCTGAAAGCATGTCTGTAGAAAGCTGCTTCGGTAGGGCTGCTGCACCCCAGTTGGTGAGAGCAATGTGCTTTCCTCAAGCATCCACGCAGGATCCAGCACTCCCCGAGTTGCTGATCCCCAACGAGTACAGACAGCGGAGGCCACGAAAGCAGTCACACACCTTCTGCGACCAGAGCAGTGAGAGCACACACACACATGCAAGCTGACGATAAAAGAGTCCAGGAAGGATCTCCGTATGGGGTTCAACAGGAGGATTTATTGCAGCCACTCACATGAAGGGTTCCAGGGACGAAGACGAGGGAACAATCGCGGGTACAGGATTTTATATGGGGGCAGAGAGAGCATCAGGGCCAATGGTCTGAGGGCACAGGGATGGTACAGAGGCAGGACTAGGGTAAGGGAACCAATAGGGACACGCTGAGGGAGGGACTAGGGAATGAGGGCCAGTGGGAGAGCAGGGAGAGGAGAACATTCTAGGGCATAGACATATTAGGGATAAAGGGGCGGGGAGGCCAACACATCAATCAGGGGAACAGAACTGGTTATATTAACATAAAGTAACAATGCATCTTGGGAGAAGCCTCTCCTTGTCACTCTAACCTGGGGAGGGTTTCCACCCTTAAGGATGGTTCCTGTCACAACAACAGGCCCACCGGCCTCCACAGATAAGGATTTGGTTCAAGAGAAAAGAAATAAAAATGCACACTGTTCTCAGCCTTCTGCATATTGAAAACCTTTTAGTCTCCACACTGGCATAATGAAGAGACCTTGCTTAGCATGTTGTAAGCTGCAGTCAGACATGAAGGTTGGTCTGCTCATGGGCAGTAAGTGGAAATAAACTGCATCATTTCACTTGTGGTTTGTACAAGGTGTATACCACGGCTGTATGTCCTCATGCACCTTCTGCCTGGTCACAAGATGAACCAGGCTGTCGATCTTCTATGTTCTCAGGAACAGAAAATGAGAGCAATAGACAATGTCAATCCTTAAAAGTGAAATGAGCAGTGAAGGGGAGTGGTATACCTACTGCTGCCCAAAATGCCTGTGGGAAATTCTCACTGCCCCTTAGGCTGTGCCTTGGCTTTGTCTATGAGGGTCCAGCTGGTTTGGGGAAGCAGTGTCAGGGTGTGTGCCAAAAGTTAACATTATAGATCACTGTTGACCAACCCTTGAGCCCTACTTAGTTTATTAGTAGACATACAGTTTATATACCGGAAGTACATAAATAAAAAAGGTGAGGATTCAAAAGAAAAATGCAAATGCACAGGCAAGAAGTGTGCATAAAAATCCAAACACCGTAGATAGGAGCCTAGATAAATGGATTTATTAAATGACTGATTTTGAAATTCATAGTGTCCCCATGCCCTGTCCAAGATAGGAATGTAGCTCTCCTAGGTGCTTCATAAATCAGTAGTATTGGATGTCCCTTGTATGTGACATCTAACTGTCTGATTAATTTATGTATTTTACAAAAGGGAGAAGAAGCAGAGAGATAAATGAGCAATTTAAAAGTAAACCCAGTTATGCTCAGTTTTGCGTATAAACACATTCATGCTTATCTTTTTTGAGAAACTTTTTGAGAAGGAATGGACAGCAGCTAAGATTAAAAGAACTGTGGCAGTGTGAGTCTAAGGAAGCAATTCTGTAATTTTGGATTCTGGGACCTATTCATGAAGAGCTGTCTCGAATCGGAAATTTCAGTGACTTGAGAATGCAGATGATCTCCCTTGAAGCTTTAAAGCTTACACTGAAAGTGGTCTTTTATTTCATGCATTCCTGAAACAGGCAGTGGGGTACAAATTCAGTGACTGGCAAGGTTAATACAGGTCAGTATAATTCATCCTTAAGTTTTGATCAGTAGCATAGTTACAAAGGGAAGAATTTCCTTTCGGTGTTTGCAAGTAGAAAGAAACTTAAAAGTTAGATTTAATTCAAGTTTACCAGAAGGTGGAGCTGGATAGTAAATCTAAACAATAGCTTGACATGAATACATTCCAAGGATTATTCCAGTACAGAAAAATGAATGTTGTTGATGTGCCAGTAGTTTCCATGCACTGCAATTGCTAGAAGTTGGCACCTATTACCTGGACAGAGCTCAAATATCAGAGTAGCCACAAAAATGTTCATTAATGATATAATGGTAATATGAAAAAAGACTGCAGAAGTATGGTTTCAAAATAAAGAAAATGAAATGCTAATTTTAACTCCAATCCTCCAAAATGTTGAAGTATATGCATATACAGCTGAAGACCACAAAGTCTTAAACTGAGGCTGCAGGGGAAAGTAAATCTCAGACACTGAAACACACACGTCAAGATAAATAGCCTTATCAGACTTATGATGGGCTATCTCTTAAAATTATATCCCAGTGTATTGTACATTTCCATACTCCTATCTGCTGTAGATTGCTGTATTTCCATACAAATATTTCTTTTGTAGATGAGGCAGACATTTAATTTCATCTTTTTCTCCTGATTAATGAAAAATCTCTTTGAAAGAGCATCCTTCACTCTGGATGGCCAGACTGCCTTTGCAGGGCCTTCCCAAAGGTAGGCTTATTACGTGTTATTAACTGCTCTTGCTGCAGGCATTCTGGTAGAGTCTGGAGGTGGGGCTGTGATGACATGAAAGACCCATCTTCCTTTTGAAGTTGTATTTCCCCGGTGGAAAGCTTTTTTTTTTGCCTGAGTTGCCAATCTTTTAGTATCAAACTCAACTTAGGAAGAGTTCAGCTGGAGCATTTGCCACAGGTCAGGACCAAATGTGTTGAACTCTTGGGTTTTTCAGTGAAATGTAGTTTGAACAGGTTTGAGGGACAGGTGCATGCTCTGGCTTCCTCCTCTTGGAAAGATTTCCTTAAGCACACACTATTGCCCAGTGGTGCTGGACATCAGAGCAGCCCATGATGTGCCCCTTTGTTAGTGATATTTGCAGTGATGGGTACTGCCCATCAAAGATAAGAGGTAAACACCAGCATCAACCACAGATGAAGCCCAGAGTGAGAAGGACTGCAGGTGAGATGACACTGAGGTGTCCTCACAATGGTCCTATGCTCTTTCTTGGGCTCACCTGCAGATCACAATGGAAGCCAGTTTGGGTGACGAGATACCTGAAAAATAATGAAGAATTGGCACCAGGCTCAGGGACCACATTAGCTCCATTCTGACTGCAGTCCCTCTCAGAATAAAGAACTGTAAAAAACAGGCAAAAGATGTTTGCAGAGGTTGTTCAGGAAAGTGATTTTCCACAGGCAGAAAGAATATGGTAAACCTTTCCAGGGGAAGAAATAATAAATACAGAGCTCCATTGTGTTCCATCACAACTGACCCAAGGCTCATAAGATTAATGATTAATGCCAGCCCACTAAAGCCCTCCCAAATATGCCTTCCAAAGAAGGAAGAAGGCAGAGGGTTTAGGTCTTCAGCTGAGGTATCTGAATTAATTTAAATGTGATTGTATCTCACATGCTTGGTCTTAATTGTCTCCTTCAGAAAATTCAATACCTGCATTCATGCTCCTGGGCTCCAGGGACTCCAGAGCACCACACTGTCCCCACTGAAAGGAAATGAAAAATCGGCTGATGCTAACCAGACCCCTTCAGCAACTTTACCCATTTAAGTGCTGTATCCTGCAGAGTGATTAATGATTTTTTTCCTTCTACATCTAACAGCAAGAAAGAAGGAAAGAAAGAATGTGTACTGTCGCTCACCTTCTAGCCAATAGACTACAAAGGCATGGCTTGCCAGGATATTCACTTTCCTCCTGAGTGTGATTTATTTTTCATGTGTATCTGACACTGCCTCTTCCTTGGATGTGGTTGGAACCTGCAGCATCTTATCAGCAAAAGGTTTGGCTCACTCTTGTGTGGGACTAGCATTGTGCTTTCTTTGGGCCTTTTTAAAATTGCAACCTGAACCTGTTCACCAAACCTTTATTAACATGTGTTTTATGGTACAGGTGTAATAATTAATCCAAATGGTTAGCAGATGTGGCTGTCTATCTCTGGGCATATCAGTTCCTGCACACCACCCCTTAATCAAGCAGTGCCCAAGCAATGCCAAAGTAAATGAAAGAAAATAAATTCCACCAAGATATTTATGAGGGCCACCTGGATAGGGAAATACCTTGGCCTTTGCCGGTCCCCTGCTCCAGGTGGCTACAAAAGACTGAAGTCCCTCACTATATACGAGTCAAATCAATCTTGCAGGGAGCTGGAAATGAAAAGCTGTGCTTGGCTCCCTAGTTTAACAATAATGAAATTTTGTACATGTGCTCTAAGGAAGTCTTCCCATTTCACCTTATTTATTTGAAATTTCCCTTCTTTTTACTGGTGCCAGCACCTGATGGACTTCACATAATTCAGGTTGCTGGTTCCCGCCTCTGTTTCTGGCAAGCCAAAGCTAAGGATCTTCTTTGTGTTATCAGCTGGACTCCGGGTGTTGCTTTGCAAATCACGAAGGGAGATGCCAGATTTTTACATTCCTGCCATTTCCACATTTCTTTTTTCAGTTACTTATAGTCTTCACATGGGTAATTCCTGGCAGATTTTCATCACATTCAGCTTCTGCTGGGACAAAAGGCTTTGCCTGTGAAGGGGTGGTTGTTCCAGCTGCCTGAGGAAGAGCCCGTCCCCGGTGGAAGCTGTAGCCTCAGCCTCCTTACAGCATCATGGCGAAATGCACCTCCCACCCCATGGGAAACTTCCACACAACTGCTGCATCACATCCAGATACTACACTCCAAAAACCACCCCAAGAACACCATGGATGAAAACCCAGCTGTCCTGGGCGGCATCAAAAACAGTGTGGCCAGCAGATTGAGGTGGGTGATTCTGCCTCTCTACTTGCCACTTGTGATTACCTAACTGGAGTAGTGCATCCAGCTCTGTGGTCCTCAGCTCAGGAAAGACATGGACCTTCTGGAATGAGTCCAGAGGGGAGCCACAAAGATGGGTAGAGGATTGGTGTCCCTGCTGTGACAATGGGGTTGGAACTAGATGAAGTCCCCTCCCACCTCAAGCATTAGATGATTCCCTGGGGTGGGGTGATAGGTTGACCCCAGTTGGATGTCAGATGCCCCCCCAAAGCCACTATGTCACTCCCTCCTTAGCTGGACAGGGGAGAGAAAATACAATGGAAGGTTCACGCACTGAGATAAGGACAGGGAGAGACCACCCACCGATTACCATCACAGCGGAAACGTACTTCATTTAGGGAAGTTAGTTTAGTTTACTACTGGTCAAATCAGAGTAGGATAACAAGAAATAAAACCAAATCTTAAGAACACCTTCTCCCCACTGCTTCCTTCTTCTCAGATTTCGTTTTACTTCTGGTTTTCTCTATCTCCTCCCTAACAGCAGCTCAGGAAAATCGGGAGCAGGGATTGAGGTTATAGAATCATAGAATCGGGGGAGTTGAAAGGGACCTTAAAGATCATTTATTTCCAACCCCAGTGCTGTGGGCAGGGACACCTTCTGCTACACCAGGCTGCTCAGAGCCCCATCCAGCCTGATCTTGAACATTTTGAGGGATGGGGTAGCCACAACTTCTCATCCGGGGATGGGGAATTCTCAGCTTGTATGGGCGGGTCAGTCCATCACACATTGTTCTCTGCTGCTCCTTCCTCCTCAGGGGGATGACTCCTCACACTCTCCCCCTGCTCCTTTGTGGGGTTCCTTTGATAGGGGGCAGTCCTCAACAAACTTCTGCAGTGTGAGTCCCTCCTCAAGAAGTGCTCCAGCGTGGGTGCTTTCCACAGGGTGCGGTCCCTTCAGGAACAGAATGCTCCAGCGTGGGTCTCCTAGGTGTCCAGGTCCTGCCAACAAACCCGGTCCAATGGAGGCTCTTCTCTCCATTGAATTCTCAGTAAATGAGAAGCAGTCAATGCTGAGAAGAAGCTGTGCATGACAGAAGAAATCACCTGACATCCTTATTAATAGCTGTAAGTCCTTTTTATCCACATAACAAAAAAATTGAAGTTACCGGTGCAGCTAGTTCCGTCACAGGCATTGCTTAGTCTTAACAACTATGATGCCAGGCCTCATAGGTAAAATTGTGTGCCAAATGTAATTTATAAATGCATCAAAGCTGATAATGGGCATGTACCTTGCACTTTGAACATGTAAGCTCATTTCTTAATCAAGATATATAGTAAAAAGTTTCATTTAGGTTGCTATTTATCTATTTGGCAAGTTTTGCCTAATAAGCCTGTATATTGACTGCTGCTATAGATGAAAAGATGAAACAGGTGGATCATTGGAGTGAAGCTTAATGCAGTGATTATCCTGATGCAATTTAAATATTTATTGAAAACTTACAGGAAAACACAAGGGGTAGTAAAATCTTTTTCAGTTTGAACTATTACTGCTTAAATTTCCCACTATTCAGTCATGCTAGAGAGAAATTACTGAACAAAACCAAGCACATGATTCATGATTAAATCCGTGAGACCTACTAGCTATCAGCTTTCCATTAACCAGTCTGAAACTCTGTGCCAAGAAGTGTCACAGTCTGCTTAGAACAGCAGTGGGGCCAGCCTCAACCAAATGGCAGCCGCAAAAAACTCCCATACTATGCTGATTTCATATCTTCCCGTATTTTCATCCCTGCTATGCAAGGTCTGAATGTTGGAATGAACTGTCTTTGATAACATAGAGTTTGATAGCCCCAGGAGTCTGGAGTCTCCTCTTCTTAAAGGGGTTTTGGAATATGGATGTGCACAGAAGTGTGTTAAATGGATTATGCTTCCATTATTTTAACTTGTTTATTTGCAACATGAGAACAGCATGAAGTAAACACCTGGGAAGTTTCAGCTGGAAAAGTTCAGATGTTCTTTGGTTATGAAGGCACAAAAAGAGTGTCTTTTTAGAACAAGCGCATTTAAAAAAAAAAAAATCAGAAAAGCCATATGTTGTGTAACATGAAAACTGACGTTTTTCTTGTGGCTTCCAAAAATATCCACTTCTGCACCGAGACTAATGCCTGTTACAGTTTAGCCAAAACAGGGTCAAAGCAGGTGGTTAAAGATTAAAGTCCCATATCAAATTAACTGTGATATTTGATATCTGGTAAATACTCTCCAGAGCAAGTTGAATAAGAGCCCTTATTATACACAACAGATTGGAGTAAATAAAAAGTGTGAGACAAACAAAACATCCCCTCTCTGTAATGAAGCATTCCCTCCACCGCCCAGTCTCAAGGGAAGAAAAAGAAAAGGAAGACCAGCGGTCAGATGAAATACTTTATTGTGAAGGAAGCATGTGTCTGGCAGCTTCAGACATGCACATGAAAAGTAGACTGTTGGAACCAAAGGGTTTCTCCATATGTTGAACTCTGAGTCTCCCATTTCTTCCAGAAATGATTAGCTAAGGATATTTTCCACTTTTCAGTCAAAGAGAAAACAAAATACTGCAGGGAGATGTTAGATGTTCCACTGGGAAATGTACATCTTCTTATCTCTCTCTACGAGTATCTCTTCCAATCTTTCTTCTCCACCTGCCCCAGACACTGGGCTGCTAAGCCAAATTTCATGGGGATTATAGTTTCCTGAGCCTTCCTGTTGATCATTTATAATTACTGGCATGAGATTTGCCTTTTTTTTTTCTGTGCAACATCCTCAGGAACCTGAGATTTATTCAAAAGCTATGTCAGTGGCTCAGAAAACTCCTCAGCCATTTCTTTTAAAACTTTTCTGTGCAGTGGATATTTGTTCTTTGCTACCCTAAGGACAAAGCATGGATGTTGGTGGTAAGACGCTTGTCACAAAAGCAGTGTGTGCAGCTCAAACAAGGTCTGTCTATCCTGTATTGATGATAGAATACAAACAAGCCACACAGCTCCATCCAATTTTGTACCTTCACTCCATTCACAAAGCTGTCAGTATTGCCTCCCTTGTTTGTTCTTGTACTTCTGAGGAGGATGGCTGAAGATGTTGTTGGGCACTTTGTTGGTTGCTGTGTTCCCATACTTCTACTTGTTTGTGTTTTTTTCTAGGCCCTGCTTTTGGTGTTTTTGCTCCCCATTCATTCATCTATGTGAAATGCACTTTTCAGGAAGGAGGAGAGGGGTTGTTCTGTCTCTGGCCACTGGGCTCACCAGACATGCTGGTCCTTAAGCGCCAGTGCAGGTGTTCCAGACTGTTGAAGTTTTGTGCTCTGCACGAAAGATGGAAATTATGCAAAAACCCCTCCTCGGCCAAAGGACCACAGTAAAAAGCCTTAAAGATGAAAGTGAGAATTTTGGACTTTGAAAACAGGGGCTGCAAATTCTGGCAATCTTTAAAAATGTAAAATATGTACATATCTCTGTAAAAGCTTTCTGACAACACTGCTTATAAAGGGGAAAGTAGAGTGACTGAAATAACCAGATGCCTGTCTAAAACTGGTAGGTAAAATAGTGGAGGCTGACATAGAGCTTCTGGAATCAAAAATTAGTATGTTCAAGTGGATTTATGTAAAATAGATCTAGTCCAAGCAGCCAGACAAACAGGGGAGATCAGGTTCTAAATACAGAGCACAAAGATTAGTATGTCAGTAAAATAACCTTTAGTATGGAATTTCATTTGGTGTCACTATGTGTTTTCACTCAGAAACTAGCCTAATAAAAATTAATGCAACTTATGTTAAATATTTTTAAAATTAAATGATAAATTTGAAATACTATAAATCTGGAATCTTTGTTAAATAACTGAGTTTTATCTGGATCCCTGCATGGTTCAGTTTTCAGATTTAAATTGTTAAGTCTTAGTATCAATGTCCAAGGAAAAAAAAATGCAGTTACCACTGACAAAGACTGGATATGACACAAATATTATGGAGTGGGAGAAAAAAAAGTCAGGAAGATAAAATGGTGATGCAGACCAGATTGCCTGGTGAAACAGATGCAAGCAACATACTAGGAAGTAAAGGCATTCTTCTGAAAAAAAAAAAAAAANAAAAAAAAAAAGAACAAAGCCACACAGACAGAATATACTTTATGTGTACTCTGGATGGTACTTTGGACCGCAGAGGGTACACAGTCCACTAGAGGTTTCCTGAAGACCTCTGTAAACGATTCCAGAGGTGAACTAGAAATGAGAAAATAGAACACAGGTATGGTATTTGGTGACAATGTGGCCATAACATCTCTATTCACTGGTGTCCACAATCCAAGCTGGACAGTGAATACCAGAAAGAGTCTCATAGGAGACTCTATAGGAGGGTTAAAAGGTTGGAAAACTTGCACCAGAGCAGAAGACTACGAAAGAGCTCAGTTTCTTGAAGAATTTTATAAAGACGACTTTCCATATCTCTCCACATTGAGAACTTCTTTTGTTTTGTTTGGGTTCAGGGTTTACTATCTATTGGGTAAAGACATCAGAGCATCCAATGTCTGGAAATACAAATATGGGAACTTCAGACCAAAAATAAGACACACGTGTTTTTACTATAGAGGGACAGCTAATCATCAAAGGAATAGATGTCGTGGCTATACAAGGTTCTCTATCGCTGGCAATTTGAAAATAAAGATTGACTGTTTCTCTTAAAGATATGTGCCTTACTTCCAAAAGGAAGTAATTCAGGGGAGTAGCAGTCTGGCCTGTGCTTTCCTGGAGGTCAGGATCGACATGCAGGCTGCTCCCCTCTGGCTTTATAAACCTTGAATCTGTTCCTTAATTCTTTCACAGGGAGGTCTATTCTTTTGGGCTTTGCTTTTCCTATTGAATTGAAATTAGACATGATTGCATTTGTAGCATTAATTCTCCCAGACAACCAATAAATCAGACACATATTTTGCCTGGGATCTTTAGTTCACTTTAGCCACAAAAAAACTAAGGAGGAACTTGGACTGGAATGTGGGTATTACAAAGGGAGGAAGAGATATCTTTATGGGCTGTGATGAGATGACCTCATCCAACATTGCCTTCCTTAGATGTCAAAACCCTAATTGTTTGGGATTGTTGTTCTCTATTTGTTGTTTGCTTGTTTTCTTTTAATTGAAGCTAAACTTAAAAGCAGAGTGAAAATTCACAATGGAGCCAAACAGAGCGAAAAGTCACAATGGAGCCAAAGCAGGATGAGCATTCTTTTTTTTTTCCCCTGGAATTATCCCAGGATTTTAACTTCAAGTGGGTTTAATCTAAGGATTCCAACCTCCCTGTAGCCACATGTTGAATCAATTGAAAAGCAACCAACAGGTAAATATCTCTAGCACGGCACTGCTAATAATGTAGCAGACCTTTAGTAGAAGAGGAAACCCTTTTGACCCCTCTTGTGAAAGCTTTTCTTTTTTTCTGTGGCCTCGAGTTTGGTTGATTGTTTTGTTAAACTGTCATTACAAATGCAAGAAGCAGACACCTGCAAGAAGCTGATAACTCTACATACATCAACAAGGAGGGAAAGCAGAGGCAAATAGGTTTTATTTGGCTTTAACAGAGCACCAGGGGGAAATACACAGAGAGATTGACTGACAAGGGCTTCAGTAGAAACCCGTCAGCTCGTAATGTGAGAAAGTGCTTGCAAATGAACAAAAAGCCCATGGCCCTTTCCAAAACTAGGACACTTTGCCTGAAATAGTCTACTTTTTCCCCATTGTTTCCTACCCTCCTGTGTTGAGGTCTAACCACAGAACAAGGCACCACTGAGCCGCACTGCTGTTCTGTGTATCCGTCTGGAGCACGTCAAGCCTTGGCAGCCTGCCCCCATGCAAAACCCTGAAAAGGGAAGGAGGTAATCATTATGTGTTTTTAAAACAAAGAATTCTCCTGTGGACTACGATCCTATCAGAATTTGCATTCTATAAGGACACAGGCTGTGTTCAGCACATAACTAGGGAACTCCCAAGAAACCTTGAATTATTTGAAGAGTGTCAGAAGAAGGTATCAGAAGCTGAGAAGATAACGTGCTCTTCACGAGGCAAGGAATAAATGCATTAGGGTTGTTGGAGACATTCTCTCTCAATTTAGACATATAACACTTCTCCTGCCTACTTCTGGGCAAAAATTATTCATGTATAATGCCAATTTTTCGCATCAGACAACTAAAGAAATTACGAAGAATTTTGTTCCTACTGCTTGAAAATGTCTAGCCCCAGAAAAAAGTGAGACCGTTGAACATTTTACAGAGCTATTTGCTAAAATTAAAATATTTACCCAAATTCTCAGGCAAATTTTACCTCTGATGCTGCCTCATGTTTTAACTTCACTCCTGTAGGACTGGGGATTTTTCACTCTCTTCTTTATGCTGTTTTAAAGGGCTATGGTGTTTCATTCAATACCACCTTGTGCTTCTAACAATAGAGAAGCAAGTCCTTCAGGAGATGCAGATGGTACCTGTTTTTTGTAACATGTATATTGTAATTTTTATTTATACATAGTATAAAATTTATATTGTGGCTGTTGTACGTATCTTCTGTAAGTCTTCTTCTGCTTAACAGAAGCCTGTAGGTTTATCTCATGTCCAAAATCATGTGGGAAATGACAGTTTCATTGTTTCAGTAATGGGTAAGCTCAGGACTTAGAGGACATATCTCTAATATAGCAATTTTTTATCTTTTGTGCCTTGATTCATCTTGGTAGTGGAAGAAAAAGCACTTCACATGTGTTTAGATATTTTTTAGTTGCTTGAGTTGCCTTGTGTCCCCTTGCTGCTGCAATTCCATTTCTTCACCAATATTTACCACAACCTTAAAAGTCAGAGATACCGAAGAAGCAGTACATATACATAATTTAATGTGTAAATATTGGAAAGTGGGATTCTGTTCTAGCAAATTACCACAGCTGCCTAAGAATATCCATTTAGCACACATTAAAAATAATTTCTAAAGTACTTCTAAGCATCTCTACAACAGCTCTTAGTTTCCATAGAACATCAGAAAAAATGAGGACTCTGTGGGCTGATCACACTTGACAGGTACTCTTTATCTGGGGGAACTTCTCAGAAAAAAAAAAACATTTATCATCTTAACATTTTTTTATGTATAGAAAGTTACACAAAAAGAATTCTATCAATTATAAAAGAGGCTGAGGTAATGTTTTCATATTTTGTTCTAACACCTGTTTTTAGGGGAGTTAGAATTACAACTCTTGAGTCTGTGAGAAGACACTCAGATTCACAAGACCAGAGCAGTCTTTGTACCTTAAACTTTTTTATTGGTTTGTTTCTTTTACTAAAACAAAAATATGTCGCAAAGTGTCATTATATTATTGACGACAGTGAAGCTATTATTTTTAACCAGTTGAGGTTTTGCTCCAGTGTTTTTGGTTATTTACAGCACAGCAAGTGATGTACTGTGCCAGGGTACAGTGACTATTGTTCTGTTTCTATGAAGGAAAAAGAGATTTCTGAGCCCCAAAGATTCAGACATGTATCATCTCTTGTGGCTCAATGTCCCCCCAAGATTTTACCTTCAGTCAAGTACGTGGGTTCGTTATGTTGAGTTGCACTCGTTATCCAAATGACACCATNTATTTCCATGAAAGCTGTTATGGTATTTTCCCTTGCTCGGCGCTCCCCACAAATCATATCAGTGCTAGATAAGGTGAATTCAGAACTGTTGCACTAAAAACTGGGGGAGCATATGATGAAACTGGTAGCACACATTTTAAAACAAATGAAAGTACATACATTTTTAACACAATGGGTACAAACTTCTGGCATGCATTGCCACAGGAGGTTGTAGGGACAGACAGAAATCAGTATTTAGGCAAATTTGTGGGTAGTGAATCCATAAAATGGACTAATAGGGCTAGTAAGGGATGTACTAATTAGCACCCTTAGTTCAATGATGGGGTATCCTGAGGGCCACAGGTAGTGGCCAGGTTTGTGTCTCACCTCAGAAATGCATATCCTGTTGCCACTTCCCTGATCAGCTACAAAGTCAGCTTTGCTGAGGGTGAGATGGACCTCAGCTCTGGCCTGACAGGCAAGAATTTTCTCCATCCAGTCTGTGGACTCAGAATTTATTTCATTCAACCTTTAATATGGAAAACTGAAATTTTCCCCTGGATTTTTTTTTTTTTTTTGGTGCCACTGTGAAAAGCTCAAAATTTTATGTTTTCAGCAAAAGGTAGGGAAGCTTGCGAGCTGTCTGCTGTCAGGATGGAGAAGACATAGAGAGGACACAGAGAAGAGCCAGGGCTCCCAAGGGTGTCTGCTGATGGTGAAAGTGGTATAGCTAAAAGACCTAAGACTATGTCAAGTTGGAAGAAGGAGGAGGAGCAAAGGTTTCTCTGCTGCTTGCAAAAGTCTCTCAAGCTTTTTGCTACTCTTTTTTTTTTTTTTTTTTTTGTAAGCTGTAAGGCTTACACATCTATGTCTATGGAAGGAAAGGATATAATGGGTTTTTTTCCAGAATCTCATTCTGAAAGTGATAAAAATTTCCATTTGTTAGAGTGCTTTCTATTCTATTCCTATTCTTTTTAAAATTTTCTCTCTGCTGGCTGTTGTGTCAAAGCTGCAAGTCAGGTCAGAGAAGAAGCTTCACAAATAGCTCCCATAGTGCAAATTCATGATTGCAAAGACCTTTTTTCTTTTTCACTGTTGTTATTCTCATAAGTGAAAGGCAAGTCTGAAAGTCTAAAAGACCGGATAATATTACAATGTTCAGATTAATTTCATTTTTATAATTTTTATGGATTTGCACCATATTGTTTGTCAGTTAGTGGAAATAGATCAACTTTCTACCAGTTCTGAAAGCCGATCATCTTCTTTCCTCTTTAAGAAAAGCAAAACCAATTGCATTTTCTTGGGTAACTCAGCCAAGTGGTCTTGTCTTCCTATGACTCTCCTTGTTTAAGTGTTTATGCCTATTTGTTGTACATGCTTTTGCACAAGTGGCCAAGTGTTAGTTCTTTATCACAAGCATAATGCAGTGAGTATAATCTGTGATTTTAGGGCTGGGATCTCTTGCATCAGTTACAGATTTAAGGAGGGAAAAGGAACATCAAAAGGGCAAGGAACAGGAGCTGCTCCTCTCTGATGACTTCTTTACACCCACTTGGAGGAATGGATGTTAGGGCAGCACTTAAAGTATGTTTTTGGCCTGAGTAGCACCTGTGTAAAGAGCACTCACACAGACCTTTTTCCTTTGTGTGTTAGCTGTATGTGTTCAGTTCAGATGCACCTTTTACAATGAGGTTTCATCCTTGCTTCCAAGCAGTGCCAGCACAGCCAAGACAGCAGTGCTTGGAGCTGGCTCCTCCAAAGGCAGCAGCTGAGATCTTTTTGGTGGCACCTCATCTGCCCCCAGCTGCTCATGGGACTGCAGATGTGTCCCCGAGGGCACAGCTGCCGTGCTCCCTCAGGCACCCTGGTGCATGAGAACTGGTGAGCAGGGACTAGTAAAGCCTAGACTGCAGCCTTGCAGGATGCTCTGGAAGGACACTGGTGTTTTCCTGGTGCTGAGTGATAGGATCCAGCAGAATCTGCAGCTTTGTAGCACCACGGAGGTGTGAAGGGGTGCAGGGTGGAGAAGAGAGCCCTGGGTGTCCCTGCTGCAGGCTGTGTGCTCAGGCTTTGGTCTCCTGTGCTCTGCAAGAGGTTTGCTGACCCTGTAACATGCAGCTCAGCATGTCACACGCCTTCTGCTGGGGGCAGGACCTGGGACAAGGGGGAGCTTTGGGGCCATACAGTACACTGCTTTGGCAGCCTGCACTTTCGTTTTTAACAATATGAATTAGTAGTTGTTATTAGCATAAAATCACCAGTTAAAACACTCTCAGCTCATTTTTTAACAGTGGAGCTAATTGCCCTTAAGTGCCTGAGCTCCAGCAAAACGAAATGGCACCTTTGTGCAGAAACCCCCAGTGTTTCCCTGGTACATCCATAACGACCTTTAAAATAAGCCGTTACAATTCTGACATGGTACCAGCCTGACACCTTGGGCTGGGATTTAATTTTGAGTTATAGCAGCGTAAGGAAAACATATGATGTGGCCGTTTGTTTGCAGAAAGAAGGGGGAAAAAATCATAAAACCCTCTTTTTTTATGAGCTGTCGCGTGATTCGTTCCTGGAGCCCCAAGTAGCAAGCGTCTAAATCAATGCACACAGCTGTTCTTGCTTCTTGGAGCCCAGCAGGTGTACTGCCCAATGTGCCTGCCATGTCCCCCCACTCACATAACAAATAATAACGTCTTACACACACCAGCCATCCATCACAGTTATGGCCAGCCCTGGTGAGGCCGCTGTTCTCAGGGTAGCGTAGAGATTACTTTTTTTTTTCTCTTTTTTTCTTTTTCTTTTACTATAGAAATACCCTGCCCGTGGATTATTAGTCCCACTTTCTGGAGTCCTTTAATTGAATAACCTTTGGCACTTGTGGCAAAGGGAAAAAAAAAAAGGAAAAACAACAGAAAAAATCAACCCCAAACCCCCCGCACCACAGTGTTTATTTGTGTTAAAAAACAATAGGGATATTGTGACTGGCGAAATCAATTAGTCTTCCTCTGCAGTAAGGGCCCACATCTGGTGTGATTTAAGTTAATGTAAGGGAAGGGCCGCAGAGGCCTGAAGACCCCGAGTTCTCATTTCAACAGGTGACAGAGAAGGCATAAAAGGCTAATATATACTACAAGTGTGGAGGCGAGGCTATAAATACTGGAAGGTTTACTTAGGAGGTAAAACAAAGCTAACCAATAATGCAAAAATAAATACCTTCCTGAGACAGGCTGTCACCTGGCATGTGCAGAGGCAGGAGGAGGTGACGGGGGAGGGATGGGAACGGCTTGGGAGGCACGGGGCTCTGGGCAGCACGAAGGAGCTTGGCTTCCTCTTTGGCTTGGGACACCTTCCCCCCAGGGGGAAGATAACAGCAGGAGAAAGACAACAGAGTGTTTTTTCAGCTCCTGCGTGATTTACCTCGCTGGGGTCTAAAGGGGCTTGCGAGATCCCCTGGCTCTGCCTGCATCTGCCAGGGACCCAGGTAATTCCTGCCAGCCTATCTCAGTTTGATTCTGTCACTTCAGCTGTCCTATTCGTTTTATCTAACTTGTGCCACAGTGACACAACACCTTTCAAGAACGATTGTGTGCGTACTGAGAGCTGGTGCACATCACTGAGAGGTAAAGAGTATCAGAGTACCAGATAAAGCAGATTTTTTTTGTATTTTTTTTTTTAGCAAGCTGGTTTTTCAGAGTTCTAGTTGGATCCGTAAGCCATCCAACTCCTCAAACCTGGTTCTCTCTGGATTTGTATCCTACATTCCTACAGTTCTTCTCTCACTCTGCTGTTGCCTGAAGCCAGCTCCCTTGGTGGTACTTCCAGTCTTCCTGGCTTCTCCTAGTCCTTCCCCTCTTCTCTCCATCTGACCACAATATTCCCAGCTCCTTTCTATGCCTTTCCATTACTGAAAACACTAGTATGTCCCTTTCTCCATTCTTCAGCTTTACATTTATGTAAAATTTTAAGGAACTTAGCTCAGAGCCATTCAACTTTCCCTCAGATTTGGTTGATACTGTCCTTACAATTCAGCAGGTCTTGGGGAAGGGACTGACATGTTCAAGAGGATGGATGCTGCAATTATAAAGGCTTTTCACTTTGTAAAGTAGACTGAAGGGTGTTCTGTAAACGTCATGTGTGGCTTTGTAAATACACATTTCTGCACAATTCATATGAGGCCAGAACATTGAAACTGATGATTTTGGCCACTTCTCTCCAATACATTTCTGTAATGCTTGGACCATTTGCGTGTGTCTCACTGTGCATCCTGGGCCAGTCACCCCAGTAATCCTGGCACAGCTGGAAATTGAAACTCTTTTAACTGGGAAGCCACCCCCAGGGTGGGTGCACACAAAGAGAGCAGAGACTACAGAGACAGCTAAGGAGTGTCAGGACCCTTGTGTTTGCCTGGCAAGGGAAGAAGGCAGAGTGCTTGTGGAGCACCACCCTCTTCTCTCCAGCCCTGCTGTATCTGTACAATGTACAACAGCACAATAGATCGACTGGATTTGATATATGAGGGGAGATTCTCTTAACAAAAAGATGCTATTATTATAATTATTGTTCCTGAGCTTTTGATACCCCCTTATTAACAGACACTTAGGAGGAAATATGCCTATCATATGGTCTCTGAGTAAAAAGAGTACTGAGAAAACACATCCTCAGTCTGAATCAGTGTTACTTTGTACTGGGGATGTGTTTTGATTCACTAAACCCAGTGACTTGCCCAGGTTGGAAATTCAATGATTTCATTTTAATTTCTTCACAGCAGTGATAAAGTCAGCCTGCAGCCACAGTCTCCACTGCCCTCCTTACAGAGACTATAGGCAGGTACTGGGACTTGAATTAATATCACGATGATAATAAAGGGTTTTGTTGTGTTGTTTTTTTTTTTTTTACATCAGTTTCCAACAGCTGGTTGCCAGTTGCCCTCTGACACAGACACATAAAAGGGAAGTAGTGAGTCCTTTACCAGCAGGGATCACTGGAAGAAATGCAGCCCTCATAAATCAAGCCAGCACTGTTACATAGCTTTAGTACAATGAAGTGCACATGTGCAAGGGTGACTGAAGAGGGACCCCACTCACTGGCTGGGAGCAAACAGAGCATGGTCTCAGGGAAGGGGTATTCCTGCCACCATGGCAAGCAGCAGGGAGGATAGACTTTGGATAGGGCAAGAGTCCTGATGGCAGTACGCTGAGGAGAAGGTTCTCAGGGGATTTCTAGTCTTTTGCCAGTCAGCAAGACCACAGCAGCAGAGTTCCTACTCTCCCCATAGAGGTGTAGATCACTACTTGACACACCTTCATGGCAGGGTGGGAAATACCTTTCAGGCCCACATAAGTCGCCTTTAGCAATGATACTTTCTCCCCATAATCTTTGAAGCCTTGGAGGGATTACTGGTATCATCTTGTCACTGCAGCAGAATGAACGAGACATGTTTCTTCTTTTAGCCCTCCTTCTGTTGATTCATCAGCTTTAAAACCAGTCCTGAACATAACACTGCACTGCACTAGCCAGAGAATGTCAGCCCCAACTTCTGCACTGAGCTGGATAACTTGAGCCTCAACTAGGCTAAAGATGCCTATCGTTCCCTGAACAAAGAAATCACAAACATTATTCCAGGAGCAGGGAATCGTGTGGAGCTGGGCTGGGCAGGCCTTGTACATATAACATTTCCTATAGTTCAGCTGTCCAGCTTATGCATCCTTTCCATGCTTCTTGCCTGTTTCTTGAGTTTAAATGACCCCTAGAAAAGATGCAGTTTGGGAACAGACTTCTGCCACAAAAGGAAATTATTTCAGGTTTTTTCCCAGGTGACTTCTTCCATGAATAACATTGGATTCTCCCACATCAACCTCTCAGTGAGACAGAAGTCTGTGTCATGAGGTTCAGGGTGCCCACTAGATGATGGAGGGATCATTCTGGCATGCTCATCTAGAGGAAGCAGCTACCACCAGTCTACCCCATACCCAGGAGACAGGACCATCCAAGGCAGTCCCTGAGCAGGTTGAATTGTTCAGGTGCTCCATGGATCACCTCTGATCAGTGTCACACATTCTTGAAAGAAACACAGCAGTAACCTAAAGACTTTGGGAGCTGAGAGTCTTCCACAGCTTATGCTCATTCCAAAGGTTAAATATTGTGTGTTCCTCCTAGCTTAAATTCAAGTTACATTTGCTGTATTTTTTCATTTGCTGGTTTAATTAATATCAGACATCTTCTCCCAGATACACACTTTGAAGCCCTTGAATGATTAATTCCTCCCTGTCAGGGAGAGAGGTTGAATTTATCAGGGAAGATTTTTAGTGTCTAGATCAGTTGTACAAGAAACTCTTCAGTGGTCCGGTCAATGCAATTAACAGGAGTGACACCACAGAGTTTATCAGCACAATGTTGTGGAGACCTCAATTTTGGATAAGCGTTTAGGGTTTCACACAGCCAGCAGTTGCATATCAGTAGCATTTCAAAACAAGTGTTTTCACTTATTTTCATCACAAAAATAAATGTGATGAATTTGATATTGCTGTGGGTGGAGCCTACACAACTAACCCTACAACCACTCACTGACTCTGCACTGCCGTGAAGAAAGTTAACTCCATCCCGGCTCAAATACGAAATTCCATCTTCAAGATGTGATGTCTCCACCTCTTCACCTGGTGCAGGTGGCAGACAAAGCTGACACAGTCATTAGGTAGGTGTGGAAGTGCATGGAAGAACAGAGACTTCACCTCTGTAAGGAGCACTGGTGAAAATGGGATGAGGATAATTCACTCAATTCCAGCTTCCTTAATTTTAAATATTTTCAAAATTGATGAGAAAGCACAAAAGAGTTGTAACAATTGTCTGGGTGCCATGGAAACTTCAGTTATAGAAAAAGTGGAGAAACTTTGAGATTCCATTGCTCTCTTCCCTTGAATAGAGTCAAAGGTGAGTGTGATACACTGTGGAAATTCTTCCATGGAAAGAAAACAAAACAATAAATGCTTTAGGGGTTCTCCTTCATCATAGGAAGGATTAATTAGTACTGATGACAGAAAGATAAAGCCAGACAAATCCAAATTGAAAATAGCCACATATCTTGATAATAAAGATAGTCACTAGAAATTACCAGGAACAATGTTGGAAGTCTCTGTCTCTTCCTATTTTCATATATATGTATTAATAAAAACACATAGGGTTGAATTTCAAGGTCTCCTGCCGTGTCTCAAGTGAAAGGATGAGACAAAATAGCCTTGAGTTGTGCCAAGGGAGGTTCAGATTAAGACTAGAAAAAAGAATTCACTGGAAGAGTGGGTAGGCCTCGGAATGGGTTGCCCAAGGAGGTGGTGGAGTCACCACCTCTGGAAGCATTTAAGAGGTGCCTGGGTGTGGCACTTGGGGATACAGTTTAGAGGTGATTGTGGTGCTTCTGGGTGGAGGGTTGGACCAGATTATCTTCAAGCTCTCTTCCAGTCTTGATGTTTCTGTGATCATGTTACTCTGTTTTGTGGTAACCGTGAGAAGTGATTAGATGTCTGAATGCTCTTTAGTTTTTTGAGGCTGGGAATTGAATAGTCTCTTAACTTTATTTTGATAAACTACATTTACTATAGCTTTTTTCAGTAAGGCATATAGGAATAGACATATTACAGGATACTGGAATACCTGACCTGTGAATTGTTGCTCTCTTCTCGAGGTCTGTAACAGGAGTGAGTTCAGACAGAGTCATTGTATCAGTACAGGTGCCATGTGGATGCTCTTAAGTTTTCCTGTGGTCTTTTGAAATGGGGACACCAGAAATTTTCCATGCCTCTGTATGACACAATGCTTTATCATTCATCATAAAGCCTTGCAGACCACCTCCTCTTGTCCACTAAATGTCACAGGTATATTGATTGCTAATTTAAATTTCTCTTTAGCTTTATTTTTCTGTCCACTTATAAAGCCTCACCAGGTTTTTGGGCTTGTGCTCTCACCTCAATGTCACTGAAAATCTTTCCTAATGAAATAAATGACAATTGTTAAAAGTCAGGATGTCATTCACTGCAAAGCTCTCAAAGAGTCCAAACTTGGTGGGCCATAGATTTCGTCTTCATGACTTAGAGCTCCTGGAAGTTTTCTCTTCTGTGTTCTGTTCAAGCTCAGGTGCATTCATGGATTTGTAGAGTATGATATGTTTCGTTTGCTTTGTCCATATTGTCTCCTTTTCAAGATGAAATCTGAGCAATTACTTCGTGCAAGCATGTGAGGCACAGTTTAAATAGGTGCCAAATAGTTTCAAACTAAATCTGTAACAAATGCCTGTGCATGTGTGTGCCCTGGGTTAAGCATTTAAAGAAACAAAAAGTTGCTGTACTACTAGGTGATGGAAAATGACTGGAAAGGTTCAACAGACTGTGGGACTGCATCATAGGAGGGGGGTTTGCTGGCATGTTTGTAGATGCTTTTTTCCCAGTTCAGCCAGCTGTAACATAAATACTGCTGGAATATATTTCATACTGTTTGATAAAAATGTGTGTTGACTCATTTGTCTTAAAGCAATGCTTGTGAACAGATACTAAACAGTTTAGCGTATAATTTAAAATAAAAATATAAAGCAGAGAACAAATAGAAAAAAATCCCTAACTTACTTAGTAAAAGGAAAATTACTGAAGTAAAATTTTTCAAATTTGAACTTCCTCTTCAAAAACATAGCTAGCTAAGTACATCAATAAACTGTCCTTGGGATCTTTACCTTTTGGCTTGCCATGAAGTTGTATTACCTTAAAAATCAATTTCAGGAAAAGGAATGAGTAGTGGTCCCATGCTTTGGTTTGTCAGTGTGTATGAGTGTAAAGATGTACCTATTTCAGGAGTAATTACACTCTTTCCAGAGGACAGCACGTGGCTTCAAAACCTAACACACACCTGCGCAAGAGTCTAGAACTAGCAGGAGCACCTTTTTGGTTTTATTTTGATTTAACTAGGGCTGGATGCATGCTTTTACAACTACTATTCCCCAAGAGATGCTGACAGCAGTAGTTTGGAAGCTACCAAGGTAAAACTGCCCGTGTCAGGAGCGCTGAGCTCTAGGTGTGGATGATCACACTGTGTTTATGTGTTCCATGCAGGTGGCAGTCTGCAGTGTTGGAGACTGTAGGCTTTTATTAAATCCTTCTTCCTCCATGTCTCCTCCAGCAAGGGAGGGTTGCAAAGCGATGAGGGCAGAACCCTGGCAAGGCATCCTCTCTCCTGCATGTTGTAATTGACAGCCCCACAGAGCCATCAGGTGTGACACTGAGCAGGTTTCTCACCTTCTCCTGCTGCTGCTGGCAGCACATCAGACTATCCCTCACTCCACACTGGCACCAACTGCTCTAGCAGTGTTTCGTCAGCGATACACGAAGCACGAGGCACTCCAAGGGGTTTGCAGACATTAATCAACTGACTGTGATTTGTAGCACTTGAGATGGAATATGATCATAAGAAATGCCTCCATTTACTTATCTATAAATTACCTACAGCCATCCCCTGTCTTTCCACATCACGGTGACGGTGTGCAGTTAATTGATTCATGGGGGTAAGGAGCTTTCAGACCACCTGATGAAAGATGTTACAGGAGTAAGTGGTGGTGAGCAGGAGTGGTGTTTTGGCAGTGCGTTCCATGCTGTGGGGATGGTGTAAATGAGGTATTTGCTTCACATTCTTGGGCTCCCTTCGTGTGTGGTGCAGGGAAAGCAGTCACCCTCCGTGAAAGCAGGTTTTATGTTGTGTGACATAAACGCTAGGGACCACTCCGTGTGCTGGGACACATGATACAGCTGACTTGCGGGCAAAATAATATAACCCACACCTCTCTGCCACGTCGGGATAAATCCCAGAGTGCACCTCTCAGAACAAGCATATCCTGTCGTGAAATGTCAAGCAATCAACATCAATAAATAATGAGTTGAAAACAGCAAGGTGGCGTAAAACTGCACAGTCGCACTTGGGAAGGTAGGGAAGCTGATTAAGTGTTATTTCCTGATCTGTAAATCATCAATTCCAAACTTCTTTGTGTGTTGTCTATAAAATATTGGCTGTGGGCCTTTTGTTATAAAAAGGTAACTAATTTTTATAGCAGCCCCGTAAATAGTAATTAACGTGCCACAAACTGAACAACATCCTGCTGTAAAAAAATGGGGAAACGCTGTGCCTATTTTTCAAGAGACCTGCATTTGTGCCTGGGTATGGATGAATACTTGCTTGCTCCTGTTTGGTGGGTAGGTGCACAGGCACTGCTGTGCTGGAAAACCCAAGTCCCTTGATTTTGTCCTACCTTAGAAACAGCCCTGACACAGACTGGGAGGGGGCAGCGATCTGAAGTCTGCTGTATCAGAAGAGGCAGAAAGGAGTGATGAAGTAGGTGATTACTGAATATAGCATTTTTCTTTCCAGCCTCTATCACTTAATGTTTAGCTTATGCCCTGAAACTTGAGAAGGACTTAGATCTTATCTCAAAGCATTTTTTCCAAGTCCATCTAATAAAACTGTATATGCTCTCATTATCCATATAAATCCCTAATCCCTTTCTGAACAGCAACAAACTGTTGACCTCAGTGGTACAGTGCATCCCACAGGTTCAGCATTCCTACTTAAAAAAAAGAAGACTGACTAAAACCAACTCCCTATCTTTTCCCCCTGCTTCCTCAGTTTTAAACTTATAATATTATGGGTATAGTCTGTGCCCCTTGTTCCTTAAGGAGTGGGTAGGTGGGCATGCCAAATTTATTGTATGTTACACACTCTGCACACGGACCATGGCAGGATCTGGAGCTGGGAAGAGCAGGAGGACTGTGCAGCCCAGTCAGACCCATGTTTGATGACCTGGAGTGCACAGCTCCAGGAGGTGTTAATGGCCTGCAGCAACAACAGCCCTGCTCCTATTGCCCCCCACTGCCTTCCTTTAGAATATTTGCACCTGGCCACATAAACTCTGAGAGTCGAGACCTTCAGATGCTCCTGCTGGCAGCTGCAGCTTCACGTCACAGTGATGGAGCTGAGCACAGAGCACCCACCTCAGCTTTTTCTGCCTTAAGCCTGCCTGCACTGCTTCAAGAGGGTAAGGAGGCAACTGGGCTGTGATGTCATTACCCTGGCTTCTGGCTTGGACTTTCTGTGAGCCTTTCTGGATGCAACTGCTTAACCTGGTTTATTTAAGGTTCTGATCCCACAAGGGCTCTGATGGGAGGGGGCACACAGGGTCCTCTGATGGGACGTGGACATTCAGCAGCAGGTGCAAAACTCTCAGATGCAGTGAGTGAGCATGGCAGAACATTGAAACGAGGAGTGATGGAAGAAACAAGGGTTTCAGTGAGGTGGGGAGAGCAACACGGGAAAGTAACCCAGGTAGAGAAGAAGGACTGCCTGTTAGAAGATGCAAGGTCATGATTCTTCTGTGCAAGGAACATATGACACTTCTGTCTCCATCAGTGCCACACTGCGTCCCTTGTGTTCACCCTTACCTTCACAAACGTTCTTGTCTTCACTGTGGATTAGGGTCAGTCACACCATCTTTGGGTCAGATTATGTTATAGACATTCACACAATAAGCACAGTGTGGTCTGATTCCACTCTGCCAGGGATGCTGCTCAGCAGCTTGGACCTGACATACCATTTTCCTGTTACTGTTGTGGTAACTGGTGTCTACAGTTCCACAAGGTACAAGATTTCTGATTTTGCTGAACTTTTTGTGGGATGCAAACTGTGGTACCTCAAATCATTCATCTTTAAAACCATATTTTTAAGTAGAAAACTGAGTAACATCATCAATCAAAAATATAGTGGTAAAGGCACATAGTGATTTCACTAGGAATATTGATGATTAAATATAGTTTCCTGCCCCCTAAAGCATGGGATCACTCCACAACCACTGAATTGCTACTGAAGTCAAAAGGCAGCATAAAAATCTACTTTGGCCACTAAGGCCCGGGGTCCAAAAGAGCTTACCAGCTCTCCGCTATTGACTGAGTGGGAGTGGTAGTCAGGATCCCAAGTACCTACCAGGAACTTAGCCCACGTGACAAGATAATGCCTCCTTGTAACTCTCCAGCCTGATTTATCCATTTCCGACAGAGTTCTGCGAGCAAGGCCTGGTTAAGAAATATGAACTTGTTAAACCTTGCTGAAAGGTTTGGGGAAAGGCTGCAATCTCCAGTGAGCAAAGTGCACCTCTCCCAAAGCAGGCTGCCTGCTGGGCCCATTCATCACAAGCCACAGGGAGGGGTCTGGCAGGGAACAATTGATATGGTTTTGCCATTGAAGAGACAGTTTCCCCTTAGAACATATGGAAGACAGATTACACAGCCCCGTCCTAACGTGAATGGAGCTCAGATGGGGAGAATACACGGGCGAGAGAGGGACATCAAGGAATCAATATCATCTGACACCTGTTTTCTGTTTCCAATATGCAGACCTGCGCCCGGCTGCCTCTTGAAAGTGTCTTCCTCTGCTTGAATTTCAGTTCTCCCTGAAGATACATCAAACTGTGTCCTAAACACCAGGGTCTTTCATCTTGCATGACCGGTGGCAGAAACTAATGGAAGAGGCTGCCCCTCCCCACCACACCTCCATCTTTCTGACCGCCCCTAGCAGGCTTGCCAGGTTTGCAAACTTGGACTCAAAATTCGACAGTTTGAGAAATTTGGACACAAAAAGTGTTGGCAGGACGCGAGGGTAACTGGTTTGGCACAAAACAGTGAGGATGGTGGGAAAATGCTTCTCCAAACACCTTATCTTCTTCCACCACAAGCCTGGTTCCTCACCTTTGTTTTTTCATTTCCCAGCACACAGGAACCAGCTAGAACCAACCCTAACAAAGCACTGCCAGTATGGTTTTTTATGAGAAACATATGTGCCATAAACAAGGCAGCTGAGGGGAAGTAAGGAGAATCTAAGTCAAAATATGGGATCACCCTTAAATAAGCAAAGCAGCTCACAAAGCAGTATTACAAAACAAATATGCAAATTGCAATGAGAAAATAGAGAAAGAAAAGGAAAGAAAAAAAAAGAAAGGAAGAAAATGATCCATGTTAATAAGTTCCTTAAGGGGAGGACATAGTGTAGAATAAATGCCTCTTCAGAACACAGTCTTTCCTGGGGAAGATTTCATCATGTTGTGCAAAATGAGAAAAAATTAGATTTATTAAGACTGTATGAAAGTAAAAAAAACCCCATATATAGCAAAGTTATGTAGAGCAAAACATGCAGAGAGAGAAACCAAGCAAAAAATAAATGTTGCTTAGGATTTCTGTGACAACAAAGTGATGACAACGTGCAGTGTTACCTGCCTGCCCTGCGTGGGGTGGTGCCTTGGCCTGCAGCCCATTTGATGAGAAGTTCAGATGAAGGATGTGTGTCCTTTTTCAGACAAAGGGTGAGTTGGGATCCCACATGAGTGGGATTGCAGATGAAGGGAGGTGTGAATCCACAGAAAGGTTGGTCCATGGTAGGAGTGGAGATAAGTCAGGATTAGTCTCTTGCCTTTTAACACTGCAGAGAAGAAGCGATGCAGGAAAGGGGGCAGGGAAATTTATTTGAGATGTCAGTGAGAGAGAAAATGAAAGGAGTAACATTCCTCTTAATGCAGGACAATTCCTCATCTGGTGAGAGCAGAGACTGTTGCTTTGCAGCCCAGATGTTTCACTGTGGCTACACATTGAAATTAAGAGCTGTGTAGTATACCAGGCTCGAGATGCAGAAGATACCACAAGTTAAGATACCTGCAAAGTATCAGGTTCATTAAAGACCCAGAAAACTGAAGCACGTTGACAGATCTTCTTGCAGGGAAATGAATAGCTTAGCTCAGATAAGAATTTTTTTTTTTTTTTTTGAAAAGGAAAAAAAAACCAACAGAAATTGTACAGAAATAGTCTTTGTTCATCTTTGTGGTGTCCTGGCATGGCAGGGGATCATCTCTCCCCTCCACTGGCAGCATCTCACTTCCACAAGCCTCTCCTGAGGAGTCCCAAGCCTCTTTCAGTCCAACACTCAAGAGACTATACATCATTGTTATTATTATTACTGAGGTTGTGTGCTGGTTCTGCAGTAATTCATTGATGCTTTGTGTGGGAAAAAAACTGCAGCCTGGGGACTAGAGCTCACTGTTGGGGAATTCCTCCAGAGACCTCATTTTAAAAGTTATTCACTTTAAGTTACCAAGATATATCTGTAAGGGTCCTTAATGCACTAATTATAGAATCACAAAATCATTTAGCTTGGAAGAGACCTTTGCTACCATCAAGTCCAACCCAGCACTGCCAAGTCCACCAGTAAACCATGTCCCCAAGTGTCACATCTATGTCTTTTAAATACCATCAAGGATGGCAATTCAGCCTCTGCCCTGGGCTGCCCGTTCCAGTTCTTGATAACCCTTACCATGTTGAAATTTTTCCCTAATATCCAACCTAAACCTCCCCTGGTGCAACTTGAGGACATTGCCTTTTGTCCTATCACTGGTTACTCGGGAGAAGAGACCGACCCCCACCTTGCCGCAGCAACCTTCTTTCAGGGAGTTGGAGAGAGAGATAAGGTCCCCTCTGAGCCTCCTCTCCAGGCTGAACACCCCCAGTTCCCTCAGCTGCTCCTCGTAAGACTTGTGCCTTGTCGGTCCTGAGCGGTGAGGTCACTCCACCCACCAACACTTTCCATGGGCCCTGCACTCTGTTTCAGCTCAGGAACCTATGGACCTGTGCTGTAGCCTCACATCCAGTCTCCTCTCTGTCCCCCTTCTCCAGCTGTTCCTCACTGAGCTCCCCAGGTAGACCCTGGACAGGATCCATCACCTTGCCTTGCTTGGGGGTCTCGACAGCAAAGGCTGTCATCCTCCTGGCACTGCCCTCCATCTCCAGGACCCTGCGTGGGCTGGGAGAACTCCTGGATCTCTACTTGCGTGGTGGCCGCATTTTGGCCTCTTCCTGACGATCTCGCTGCTTCGTGACCTTGATTTGGATTAGTGCAGGGGCAAATGCCTGTCCCCTCTCATGTCACTGCATAGTGGATGCAGGGTAAGGCAAGGGAGGAGAGGGAAAGGTTTACAGCAGATGGAAATGTGCTGTTCAACACAATGGCTCTGTAAAATTTCAGAAGGGCCTGTTGATATTGCTATTGGGCTACTCTCTACCTGCTTGCTGAGACCACATTCACTGAAGAAAGGTTTCTTGAGAGAGAAATTTCACTGGGGTTGTTTTGGTTTCGTATTTCAAGGGATGTTTTTGCCCCTGGGACGAGGGAGTAACGAGCCTTGATCTGACAGAGCTTCTTATGGAGTAATAAACACTGATGAATCTAGAAAAAATACTAAGGCCATTTATTCTAAGATCAGCTAAAAAAGTTGCAAAGTCAGAGAAGGAAAGTCTGAGTGCACTCAAGAGGACATCGTGCATTTTAGAAACTAGCAGGCATTGGGAAAATGTGGGAACACATCAGGGAAGAAGAGGAGTGGGTTGTCTTGGCTCTGGGTGGCCACAGCTTTATAGAAATTACTTCTTGTAACAGGCTTCTTGTACTTGATGTTTTTTCTGTCCTCTAAGTTGAGCACACAGACCTTTAAGCTGTTGCACTGGCTGCCTTCCTCTCTCAGCATGGGCATGTTAGACAGAGGCTGGTGCTGGCTTTTCTTACAGCCAAGAAATAGATGCTGGGTGTGGGAGATTTACAGTGTCTGTGAGAGTCACGAGGGATTAAAAATGAGTTACTTGATGGAGTGAGGCTCATGATTTGGGATTAGCCTGCACATCACATACCCACAGCTGAAATAGAGAACATTTGGCAGGAATGGGAGGGCCCTTCACAAGACTTAGGCTGCGTGTCACTGGTTAGTGGCCAAAACTATGGACCTGGAACTTGTCTTTAGTGATGTTGTTTTCAGTGGGGAGAAGTTTGTGGGAGGCTAAGCCAGTAAAAAAAGAGACTGCTGTGGTTGCAATTCAAGATGAGGAAGTTTTCTGGTATAGAGAAAGAAGAAAGGCAAGAACTTCTTTGTCTTTCTTTTGCCTCAGATTATTTAGGTGGATGAGCCAAGGACACAAAGTCTGAGAAGAAGGAAAAAGGGCTTATGGAAGAGGGAAGATGAGGACAGAGCTAGATAATATTTGTTTTTTCTTATTCTTGCTTAATCTCCCTCTTCATCCAGAAATGGACTTGTTTTCTTCAAACTCTTATCAAAGGTATTGCTTGCTATTGAAAGTCAATTATCTTACCTGTTAAGTGCTTTCTTTTTGTAGGAGGATTGTCACATAAATTGTCCTAGGGGAAGATGTTACCCATCCTCTTCACCCTAAGTGAAGATTCAGCCTATATGAATCAACACAACTTCGGTAAAGGTCTCACTATCATGTCTCCTTTTTTTTTTTTTTTTTAATTCTTGTTTATCCAGAATTTGTCATTATACACTGTAACATGTAATGCTACAAGCTGGTATCAAACCAATTTTTTGTAGCAATCATATCTCATGAGCACCTACAGCAAGGCTGAAAACTTTTGGATGTCAGTATCTACTCCACTCCTGGTCTGTACACACATCTTAACCTTCATCTGGCTCTTGAAGTTAGGCAACTTCATTAGTGCATTTTTTATTCCAGCATCTGGTAGCTATATGTATATTGCTATGGTACTCTATGCGTGTGTAGCTGTGTTACAAACCTTGTCTCAATGAGCTCATCGAAACAAATGAAAAAACAGTTGCATTTGTCTAAATCCTCTGCTAGCTGAATTGCAAGGTCAACGTCCAACTGAATTCTTTAACTTTATCCCTACTGTTTAGCATGCATTTTGTATTCAGTCATTTCAGTTTTGTTATCACAGGCTTAAGATAATGGCTTGGCATAAGAGATGCTCATTCCCCCTGTGAAATCACCATCAGATAGCAGTTCTGGACGTGCAGTGCAGCCTGCCTCTTGAGAGCTTGCCAATACAATATTACTTGCTGTCATTGGAAACTTCTGTAGTGAAGTGCAGTTCCTAGGAATGTCTGTCCTTTCAAAAGTGAAGGATCCTTCCCCCCCCCGCCCCCTTTCATTTGAAAACAAATTTTTATGATGCTTTTCAAAGTAGCATTTAGCTCTAAAATATTCTTTTTAAAATCTGCTTTCAGAATCCAGGAGATGTAATGACTTCCAATTTTGTTTCATCACGAGTTACTTGATTGTTCCCTCATGCCTGAAAGTCTCAATATGCTGCTTTATTGTACACATTTGCATTTGGGCTCCAGAGCCACGGTGTAAATATGTCAATGATTGCTTGTGCACAGAGCTTGGGTGTGTTTATGCAGTGTGCTCAATCACATAATAAATATTGTAAACATTGTTGTTTACATCACTGGCAGTTTCACTCTGCTGGCCTTTAAAAAACATCCTGCTATGTATTGAGTCAGCTTTTGAGGCTCAGCACCCATGAAACACAAGGCAGATCTTGCACAGAGTGCTAAAGCCATATTTGCAGTAATGTGGATGAGGAGCAATTTTTTACATTTGTTCTCAGAGCCTGCATATAATGAAACCATGTATTGTTGTATTCCAAAAGGAAAAAGCCTGTGATGAAAAAAGGCACTATAATTAATCACCACTGGTGCAGTGCCAGTTCCCTGCTAGGGCCAGCATTTTGCCATCACAAGTTTAATTCTTTCCCTGCTTCATCTTCATTCCCTCTCTACTCTATCTTCACCTGGAAATTAATTTTATTTTCACCCCCACCCTAGTGTCCTCCTCACCTTCCTGTAGCCCACACATTCTCAAACTCCTTTCCTTCTTGTCTGGTCTCTGCTTCATTCATCCTCTCCCTCAACAGAGCAGTCCTGCTGCTCTCTTGCCTTGCTTCAGATCCACTGATGATCAATGACTCCCTCCTCCAGTCTCTGCCCACAACTACCTTGATGCTCCATGCACCCCAAATACATTCTTTCTCTCCCATCATTTTCCGTACAGCAGAAAGGGAGACATGTTTATGGGAAGAGTGTGAGAAACGTCCAAGTTCTTTGCCTGTCTCTCTCTGGGAGCTGCCTGGGGAGGGGAAGAGGTGGCTCCAGGGAGGTGCATCTTTTGGAGCACCAGAGCAACCCTTCCAGCTCAGGGTGGTACCTGCGGACCTATCCCAGAAGGGCCCAGAGTTTGATTCTTCATGGAGAAACACAAGGAGAAATGAAAGGCATTGTGTTTCCCGTGCCTGTTTATGTGTGGCAATGGAGTGGTGGACAGTAAATCAGTAATGGAGGCCTGGGAGCAGGAATGAAAAGGATAATTTTAGTGACATCAAAACTGTTACCTCTGCGTGTTGGAGAGCATCAGTGCAGCCAAACTGGAAACAAAATAGCAACTTGGGTATAAATCTGAGCTTACCAGTGAATCTTGGTCTGAGAATGCTGTGGTTTTGCATTCAGAGTGACCTTTCTCTGTTAAACAAATCTCCGTCAGATTTGCACCGGAAGCACTTGAGCTGACACAGGGGTTCATCTGTTACCCATTCTGGTCGTGATTTACTAACAAAATCAGGTTAGTATGTGGATGAGCCTCCAAAATATTTGTCTAAACACTTGAACTGCAGGTATGATTTATAGGACTGGTCTTTTTTTAGTTCCAGCCTATGTATAGATCAACCCCGAATTAACACCGTGCTGAGATGAATGATATGGTTCATACCTCTCTGAGCTGTTGTTCCAGTTGGCCTGGAGATAAAATAACATCTGTTCATGACAGAGCTTGAAAAAGTATAAGGGAAAAGGAAGTGTCTTCTCCATACGTGAGTACTGTCTCTTGATTTTTGGGATATTTTCTGCGAATGCATTCATATATATACATAGACTATAAGGAAAAAAAAAGGCTAGTAGGAAGAGGACCAAACTAAAGAATACAAATACCCAAGGGCTGTTAAAAGGCAATGGCAGAAAGATAAACTTCAACAACCTGGTCCGGAAATGGAAATGTTTCTTTGTTTCATGCTTGGACAAAGGACTAAGAGCTGAAGGACCCAAAAAGAGATTTAACCTGTGTCAGAGGCAGTGGTAACCATAAGATTTTTAACAAACACACCAGATAACAACTCTCACATTTTTAATGAATGTTAAAGCTGATCCCAGCAAAAAATGGCAACTTTTTCAAGTAGGTGTGGAATTATATTGCTACCTACAAGCCTCATCTTGCCCTCATCAAGTCTCTATTAATTATATCTTAAAGAAAAACTGTGTGTGATCTTCTACGTTCCTGTTTCTTCTGCCTTCAGATACCTGGGTATTTTTTCCTGTAATTTGCATCCCACAGTACTTTGCAGTCCTAACCTGCAGTCCTTTATGACTGTCCTGAGGCCAAAGCATGGAAATACAGATTATTTGGGTGTAGATTTATTGAGTGTGTGCTGGGAGATAATTTGTCTCCTTGAAAACTGCTTTATGGAGCAACCCTCTGATACTCAACGAGGAGTGTTTCGAGCAAGACCAGAGACTGAAGTAGTGTTGTCAGAGGTAATGTATCTGGGAAAGAGCTGCTTATGAAAACTGGATTTGCATCAAGCCTGAAGCAAAGCACTTAGGACAAAGGAAGAAACCGTGCTTTTAGTGGCCATTAGCTCTTGGGAATAATTTCTGGCATGACTTGGGCTCACTCCGATTGGCGCTTCCAGGTACACAGTGATGCAGTGGAATTCCTTTGCTGTTCGGCTCTCTCAGCCCGTGGAGAAGGGAACTGCACTCTATTAAAGGATTTTTCCCCCCTCTTTTACAAGGTTGTTTGTTATCTCGGAATGCAGGCCTGCGCTGGAGCGTGTAATTACAACACCATGTCCTGGGTTAGAAAGAACTCAGACACTAAATTGTCCATGTCATCACCTGAATTTGACCATGAAATATAGCACAGAGGGACTGGAAAGGCAGCCTGTAAAGAAGTGAGGACTGAATGGGCATTTTGGTGCACTGGGCAAATCCAATCTGCTCAATCCATTGCTGCAGTCCCACCGTGGCCATTTAATATTATTACCTGCTTCTTGCTTGAAATTGTGCTTCCACCTCTTTCCATGAGGTGTGTCTGAGTGAAGGAGGTCAGGGTTAGAGAAGATTGCAATAAAACATGACTCATTTTACATGGGTGATCAGAGTCCTATTAAGTTGCAAAGGAGTTGATTTTTAAAAGAATGTCTTTTTTTCCTCAATCAATTTTTTTTTGTGTGCAGACACTAGGAAATAGAGGTCAGCTCTACTGTTCAGGGTGTTCAGAGATACCCCCAAAGCTGGAATAAAACCACTTGCACTCCTTTTTGCGGAAATTCTTTAGTTTATTCACTTGAGCATCTTAACGTTACCACAAATTTTAAGGCCTTTTCTGTGCTTCCACTATGTGTTGGAGCCGAAAAAACTGTAAAGTCAGAGATCTCCAGGACCAGGAAACAGCTCTTGCAGGGGCCTTCTCTGAGCTCAGAAGAGAAAGGTGTGAGGCAGCTGCATCAATCTGGAGACTGGTACGTGACTGGAGAGGGCAGGTGGCTGTACCTGGCATTTCTCTTCTCCACCTATGGGTACCACTTACCAAAGTGCAAACAGGAAGAAAGGTTTGCAGAAGGGTATGCATGAGAAATACAAGTCTTGCAGGGAAATGTTAGTGCTTAATCAGGCTTAGGGACACAAACTGATCTAGCATGCCAAAAATGATGACAAAAATAAGAGCAGGACAGTGAGAGAAAGCAGTAGTTGCAGAATGTAAAGACCAATTTTATCTCTCTCTTAGCAGTTATTCTCAGTAACTCCGCAAAAGAAAGGTTTGTTATGAGCATGCGTGTGTGCATATGTGTGAAATAACATCCCGTGAGTTGTACAAAAATAGTTTTTTGTGAATTCCCCTCTTCAACAAGAAATATTTAACGAATTTCGGATGGTTGCACTCCTGGCATGTAATACACCCTGTGACAACCTTCTGGCACACAGTGCCCAGGCACCCTCTCCCCTTTGGATTTCCTGTCTAATTCACCACACTTACTTTAAAGGACATTGGTGTTAATAACTGATTTTTATTTATATATTTACTTTTTATTTAAAGAACTTTTATTTGAAAAAGCTGTGGTACATAGTTATATTTATTCCCTTTATGTACTTCCATGATTAACTTTGATACTTGGAATAACAAAAAAAATTATCATCACAGAATTGCATTCTCAGTGGATAATCCTTAACTGTGTCAAGGTTTTAAAACCCCACAACACTCTCTGATGTGGCTAAACATCATTAATTAAGCATTAAACAACAAGTCAGGCTATGCTGGTGTGGAGGTTACATCTTTGCTCATTTATTTGACACTGCACAAGATTTGATAACTTGCTGTGGCTGTGAATATGAATTGATGCCTGCAGCTTTATTAAAGAAACATGGAGAGTCTGTAGGGCCTTTGTAAGCACCTGTGGAATTCATATCTGAAGAAGTAAAATAGATGAGAAGGCAGTTGGGAATTGTCTTCTGCAATCTGTGTTTTGAACGTATGTGATGTTGTGAAGAAGCGTGTGTTACAGAGACTTTTGCTGTTAAAATCTGATTATGGTTTGTTCTTGCCTATGATGCAAAAAGTTGTGATTTATCCTGGCATATATAAGGAGCATTTTCACTGAAGCACTGCAGTAAAAACAAAAAGGTAAAAACAAAAAATGTAAAAAAAAAATGCTGAAAAGGTAATGCTGACATGCCCAAATCTCATGGGAATGCTGCAAAAGAAATGTCCTGCTTATTGGAAGTCACCTTTCCCTAAGGAAAATAAATAAAGGAGGACTGCACAGTGTTGTGATACAGATTAGTCTACCTGCTATAAAGGAGAAAGCCTTTATCTCTCTTTAGTACAGAGGTAAGTAAGTAATCTTCAATTCCCCAGCTCTTTCTTGGCCCTTTTCAAAAGCTGAACAAATTAACATAGAAGAGTATTTCTAGGTTCCACAAACAGTTGCTGTACTTCTGCATAAACTCTGCATTCTTGGAAATGGCTGTGAAATTTTGTATTTTCTTTCCTTCTAAATCCTTTGACAAAGCTATCACCTCACAGTGATTTAAATCACTGTAGTTTTTCAGATTGCTCTGAAATCTCTGCCCTGCAGATCACACTTTTTGTCATTACATTCATTCACCATCGAAGGACCTTCACAACAAGAATTTTCCCATTGTTTTCCATGATAAAAACATGCATAGAACTCATCTTTGCACATTATAGTTCATGCCTTCTCCTACTCCCTTTTTCTCCTCCTGGGGCTTATACTCTCGCTAGCACCTAGGGAATCATGCAATGAAATAGAAAGGTAGAAAAAGAGTACCAGCACGTCTGCTCTGCTGGGGGTCTCCAATCCCTTCCTGGGTGTTGTACGCAAGTAAGACTGAAAGCGTGCTGCTGTCCTCCAGGTGTTCTGCACTTGATGCTGAAACACAGCCCTTAATTGTGGCTTTTGGATTAGCAGTGTGAGGGGCATTACAAGAAAAGGACCATACAACATCCTCGTGGAAAAAGTCTCTCCGGAGGAGTTGTAATTGTCTGCCTGCTTCCAAACCGTTCCCCTTGATGCAGCAGTCCAATTCAACAGTGACAGAAGTCCCAGCAGCACATCCAAATCAAAGTGGTTCACAGTTTTGGTGGACCTGCAATAGCCAAACCTAAATGCAATTCCCCTGTAAACATTAACAAGTCTCACTTGAATTGGAGATAAACTTTATCTTTTAAAAGAGTTTAAAATTCTCACTTGCCCTTTCTGTCTAGCATTCATGGGGCTACTTGCCTAAATAGGTTTTGCATTCTGGGATGTTCATTGCGTTTGCTTATAATTTTTAAGTTGACTGAGTCCTGAAAATTCATTTCCCATTTCTTCTAAGGAAGGTTTCTTAAGAAATCAGTCTGTGGAAATAGCAGTCTCACTGTTCTCTCTTTTCACAGATAATTACATGGTCTGCATACATTCCTTCACTTTCCAGTCTGCATTACCAGAACCATTTTAAAACAGTCAGAACCAAAGAATTTTTATAAGTGCTGAGGAAAATTTCAAAATTATTTTAATTTCATCTGTCCTTTACACTGAATAATTATTTGCCTTTTAGAACGGTCACCTAAGTATTAATTAGAGTTGCAATGTTTTCATTTGTTCATTTTCATGTACAAACTGTTTCAAAACTTGGGGGTTTTTTTCCCTCTAAAAATAACCCAGCATGTGGCCCTACTGATTAATCAACATTGTCAGCACAAAACCTCTTTTCCTGCTCACACAAAAGTGAAACAGCAACTGACCACAAAAAAAAGAAGGAAAAAAAAAGGAGAAAATTGCAATAATTGGGGAAAAAACCACAGTAACAGAATGCTAATGGATGCAGAAGAGAGGTTCCAGTGGCTGAGATGCAAAACTATTTTAAGAAAAATGAGTGCAGTAATCAAAAGCAAAGAGTTACTCATGTACAGAAAACATGTATGTTTGGGATCAGATCTTCTGAGCACTTGCTGTGGCATGTTTTTTGAGTGGGACACTGTGCTCAGGGTCCTTTAGGTCCAAGCCTTTTGCCCAGCTTGTGAGTACAAGCATGAAAGTCAAATTCAGCCTGAATTAAGAAAACAAAATCCGAGCAAGAAACAAGAACAGGAAAAATCATATGATGGTTACTGCAGACTTGGAAGAGAAGACAATGGAGCTGACTGCAGATCAAACCAAGAAGGAGTGAGAAGTTACTAGGCAAAAATTGTACAAAAGACAAATCTACAAAAATCAAAATGCAAAAGCTGGTTTTGTCTTTTAGTGCATTCTCAAGAATTAAAAAAAAACCCAGAGAAGCTATTGAGCAGGGAAACCAGTTCATCTATTGCTTTCATAAATACAGACCTGGAATGTTTCATGCCTGCCAGGTATACCAGTCAAGCATGCCACTAAGCTAAAATGAACTGTGGAGGGAAAAGAAATTAAAGGAAAAAAGAAAGAAAAAGCTGGATTGAAAAATAAATATCAAGTGGGGGAAAAAGTATTAAAGTGCAAAAAATACAAAGTGCAAAAAATACAAAAAATACAAAAAATACAAAAATGAATGCAGTGTAACTTCCTTATGTATGGAAGCAATAATTGAACTGAAACGAACACTTGTCTGAAGCCGTCAACATCAAAATATCTGGTTTTCCCATTACAGCACCTTCTCTTATTTGATGTTTTCCATGCTGTGCTTGCTGGTTGTTGCATGTATTATGTTTGCTGTTTGTGCTGTTGTGCTGTTCTCCTCATTGTGTGCAGTTTTCTGTTTAGCTCAGCATAATAAGCCATTGTAGTTCCAATGGTCAGGAAAGGTGCTTAAAATACTGGTGCCCTGGGGTACAGCAATGCTGTGTTTGACTACCCCTGGTTTTGCTGACACCATTTTGGAGAGGTATTATGTGACTGTGAGGATGGCTAACTGCTCTACAATTGTGCAGTGATTTTTTTTACAGATTTGACAATATTCCACAGGCAGCAGACACTGTAGTCCTGTCCTCCCAGTGTGAAGTTTTGCCCTGGGATGGAAAATCTGATTTTTACACCTTTTCTACACATGCTTGGGGAGAGTAAAGCTTTCCCTACAGAGCATGCCTGACTTTGGTAGTCTACTGCCATGAAAGATTTATCTTGTCTCAGCTGCTTGCAGCCAGGTTGACTTCTGACTCTCCTGAATGTCAGAAGGAAACACAATTCAAAACTTTATTGTTGCTCCTGCCAGAACACACTATTTTCAAAGAACTCCTGTAACAAATCCATGGAGTACTTTGAATTCCTCTGCTTTATAATATAAAGAGCCATAAGGAAAAAAACCTACCTCCTCATTCTGCATCTTCCAAGGAGGACATTAAAGTGACAGATTTAAAGGACATTTACAACTCCACTGAGCCAGGAGGACTTGATTGCGTTTTTCCACATAGGAAGGAGGTGTTGGGTATGTGTGTGTTCTGGGATGATATGTGGCTGCTGCTGGCCTTTCCAGATGTCCTCTGATGTCATTGCTAAAAATCCTGAAATCTGCTGTGTGAGGAAATTCATTTCATGGCCCTCTGACATGATTTTAAATGGTCTTTGCATAAATTTAAAGGACCAAGGAGATGAGACAGTAAATGGAAGGTGACAGGAGCCAAGAGGATTCACATCCCTGAATGGGGCAAAATGATGTGGTTAGCTTGTCTGTATAACTATTTTGAAAATCTCCATCTAGTGACTGATTAATATGGGACCAATTCCACAGGAGTCCCTTCTCTGAGAATAGCTGTATTTCTTCAGGAAGATGAGATCTGGGCCACCAAAGATGAAACATGCGGGCTGGGCCCGTGTGGTCCACACCTGGAGGGCATCAGGAGTGCACACACTTCTCGTCCTCAAGGGGAGAAGAGGTCTCAGCAGGTCTGTACCTTTCTGCTCATCATCCTGCCAAGGCGAGCTGAGGATGGAGGCAGCAGATAGGGCTGGCAAAAGGCACCTGTTCCCAGGAACGGTCTGAGCAGCTCAGCTGGCGAAGCAAAACAGATGGCAAAAGGTTCTCGTGCTGCTGCTGCATTGGCTGAACGGATGGGCTTTCTGTGAGATATCCTCATGAGAGGGGGGAAGGGGGTGTCTGTCAGCCAGAAGTAAGTCTCATTTGCAGAGCACTGGGAGAAACCTTGGCAGATATTCCTGCCCTGTGAATGAACAGAAATCTCCATCCTGGGGGCTCCAACTCCAAACCTACCCCACGCATCTGAACTCATTGCTTTGGGAGCAAGCAGTGATGCAGAAAGTATACTGGGATGCAATGAATAAACACCCTGCCCTCTGCTCCTCTCTCTTTGCATCCTCTCAGGCAGTCAGGAGTCTTGGAGGAGAACCTCTGCAGTTTCCATCAGCCTGGTGGCTGCACCTTTACCTGCCAGAGCACAGAAATGCCAGTGGCCTTGGCCAGAGATCTGGATTATACATTTTAACAGCAGGGTCTCGTTTTTGCTCCTTAAAGCCATCTAAAAATGAAAATCATTTAAAGTGCAGATACAAGGGACTTTTGTTTTTCCGTGAAATGTACCTGCCCAATATCTGATGAGGACAACATACGGAGCACAGTTATTGAGGCCAGAGAGCATGAAATTGAATCCTGAATTGAGCTTTGAGTTTTGTGGGATCCTTGTACCATTTTCAATAGGATTTTCTTTTCTTTGTATATTTGGAAGAACAACAGAAGTGCTGAACAGTGCCAAGAAATTTTTGCTTGCAAATATTCTTAACTGAAAAATAATTCTTATTTTTACTGTCGTTGTTGCAAATGTCCTGTATATCTTCAGTTACATCCAGATCTCGCTCACAGCTGCACAGAAATTGATAGGATCATTGCACAAACTGAAACCTATTGTATCCAGCAAAAGAATGCATCTTATGAAAAATTCATTTTTCTCATGAGAATCTAACAGGTGCAGGAAAGCATTAAAGAATATGCCACAGACATGCAGCTCTAGACATGATATGTGAGTCTTTACTGAGTGTATGGGAGTTCGATTTATAAAATCCCAGAGTTTTCAGCAAAGCTATTGAACAAGCAAAACTTTCAAAAAGTTTTACTGACGAGAGGAGTAAGAAAAGTACCCAAAACAGTGCAAAACACACAAACCTATTCTACAACAGAACTTAAGGAATGCAAATAAATGGTAACACATGAAATGGACTTTAAAAACAGAGATTCAATGCATGGTAGAAGCATCTGGGAACGAGATAGTGAGAAGGGAACAGAAGAGGTTATTGCAGTGTTATGTATCAACAGTTGTGAAGGGAGACACTACCCAGGAGAAGAAAATGTCATTGTGCTCAATGAAAAGAACTGAGTGCCAGTATTAGAAAAGGGTTTATCCAGTATGTGAAGATGCTGACTCAAAAGACCATGGCCTGTTCCTGTTCCTGCAAAATTATGCACTGTAGTTAATCCCCCTGCTCTCTGCATATGTTCTGTAAATACTTGCTTTCAGAAGGTTCCAGGGTTGAAGATATTCCGCTGGCCACCACAATAGCCTCCAGCCTGTTGGGAAGTTCACAAACCTTATTTTTGCTCTGGGCAGTGAAAATCAGGACTTGAGCTCCAGGCTGAAGACATGGAATCTGTAATCCTCTAAGATGAGATGTGAAGAATATAAGCTTCTTCAACCGTCCAAGGAAGAAAAAAATTATCTCATCCAAAATAGGTCATGAGCAGCACCAGAGCTCACGGTAACCAGCCCATGGGGAGGTAACTGTATTATGTGAGTTAGATGAAGTGCAATCCATGCCAAGTTTCTATTGTTAAGAGATGAAACGGAGAACAACAGAGAGATACTTCCAGATTAAAACCACACTCTTTCACTGATGCCTGTTCCTCAAATAAATCAAATTTGAGAATGGTGACCTCATTAGGCCTATTTATTAGCAGGGTTGATTGAATAAACTGGGGAATAGATGCACACCTCTGAACAACTAGTGAAGTGTCACATATACACCTGTATTCCCATACCTCCATATTTTTATCCTCCTGACACATTTCTATGGGTGCTTTACATGACAGGCTGAGGGCAGCATCCTCTGAGAGGGAAATGGAGTGCAGAGGGGCACAAACCGAGAGAGAAGTTCTTGGTGATGCTTTCTGCTGTGTGGTTTTTCATGATTGTGACTCTGTGTTCATTGTGATTCTGTGACTTCAGAGTCACAGACTTTCTCCTGTTGAGGAATCCTCACCAAGCAGTTTCAGACAGGAGCTGGGACAGGAATTCCTCTGAATTTAAAGGAGCCTCAAAGCATCAACAGCAAAACCGTAGATTTAATGAGCAACAGGGAGCCAGCTGACTGCAGGGCACCTTGCTAACAACTTCCAGGACCCAGAAAATCTGTCTGACATATCTTCAAGTACACTGTAATCCTGTTGCCTCACAAGTAAATCCGATTTGTACATTCTGAATGAAAAAATGCTTCACTGCCCGTGCCTTTGCTTTCCTCTTGAGACTACACAATATCATCATGCATGAGCAAAGATTCAATAATTGCTTGATCAAGGAATAGGACACATTTAAATCAAATCTTTAACGAATTACCCATAATATCTTACCACACACCTCTGATAATATCTTTGAACATGGTCTCTGAGATATTCGGTACCTCTTAATCAGGGTAGAAACTTACCCCTGCACAGTATAAACCACACATTAAAGGTACTGAAATTGCACTCATACCTAGATTTTGATGGGGTTTTTTTGACTGCATGCAAAAAGTGAAGGATCAGAAGAACTGATCTCTCATGCTTCACTGAGCTGTCTCTGACACTTGAGTACACTGCTGAAAGATAGTATGATGTCTGTTGCTGTGAGTGGCTGGAAATGAGGGGGAAGGCAGCATTTTTTGCATGAAATTCCTGTCTGTGGTGAGATCAGATGCATTTGTTGATAAGGTTCTGGTAAGGAATTGAGAATCTGTTCCAAATTAGAAAAACTTCACTCCCCAGAAAGCCCTATGGGAGCAGAGAGGAAGGATTGCATATGGGAACAGTGTGTCCATCCCTGTGTAGATAATGAATGAGAAACTGGCACAGTTGTATACACAGAAAGAAAAACACTTAAGTCTGTGATGAAAGGCCAGATGAAAAAGGAAAGTGTTATAATTCAACAGAATATGAAAGACAGCAGTGGGCCATCCTTTCTTCTAAGGAGACAGGTTACTATATCACTTTTCTGAAATCACAGCAAGAATGATGGATTAGTCGGAGGGGAAAATGGGTGCCTGAGGCACTTCTGACTTAGTGTTTCAAGTTGTCCGTAATCCTTCGTAGCCTTCACCCAAACATGAAACCCAGTAACAAGCATAGGGAATTACTGAGGGCAAGAAGTGCTCTCCAGAGTTATTTCCTGAAACCCAATCTTGAAAGAAAGTACCAGGTTTCAGGTGCATGCCAGATCCTTTGTAGTCATTGCACCTTCACAAAGGAGATGCCTCTGGGCTGAACCCAAACCCAGATAAAGAGGTGGTCTTTGTTTTAAACTACAATTTATGATGGTGAAATTCATCTCTGATGAAGGTTTGCTTCATTCTGGATAAATAAAAAGTGTTTCACACTTGCTTTACACTCTCTTTGGTTGAACAAAGCTTGAAGGAATCCTGAATTAACACCTTCTAACCTGCACGGGTAGAAGAGGGGAGGCAGAACTGGAGACAAGAAGTCTGACTGTTTACCAAGACATGGGAGGACAGGCTGCAACCTATGATTGAAACCCACACTGCTTTTGCTGCATACAGCATGGAAAGAGTCAGCCAGCAGACACAAAAGCAAGGTGAGGGAAGGGTGCTTTAATGTTTTGCAAGAAACAGGTTTCAGTGCACTGTGTCTGTCTTGTTCTGCTCCACAGCACCTCAGCTTGAGAAAGGAAAGCAAGACTCTTCCATCTGCACAATTGTCAAGAAAACACAGGAGTAGGACTTGACCGTATCTAAGTGGGAGATACCCACAGAGGTCAGCAGCCAGCTTAGAAAGGTAAATTACCTCCTTCAGTCCAGCAAAACAATACCTTACATTAAATATGGTCATTCAAACGTCATGATTGTCAGTGATATCGTAACTCATGTGAAAAGAAGATGGAGAGTTGCAGAACTGCACAGTTTACTGAGCCATTAATTGGTGGCTTTTGGGAGGTACTGCATCTTAAGTTTCTACCCATAGTCAAAAACGAGCCAAGGTCAAGAGCCCCTGGGCATATCCAGTGAAAGCTGAGCTGATGGGATCCCAGAGAGCACACGTCATACTCTAAATCTCTATAAAATCTGCTGTGAGCTGCTCTTGTTTAGGTGCATGCTTAGGATTTATTTCAATAGGTGGGGCTTGGGAGGACACCACATCCCCTTCTCATCTGGTTCCTGGGACACCACTGGGAACAACCTAAGTTGCGTGGCAACAAATGTTGGCTGTAATCTGGCTCCAAGTTACCACGGCTGAACCTGCCTGAGAGTGGCACCCATTGTGCCTCCAGCTTCATGGGCTGGGTGGATTAAAGCATCGTAAGAAACTGCAAGCTGGCCTGTCTCAGGCCAAGGAAGAAATTAGCAATGAGACACGGAAGGATATGCTTTTTGGGGCATGTAATTCAAGATCACATAGCAAGAAATTGTGCAAACTATTGGAATGACTTCTGGAATATATCCCTAAATTTGGCTCCTTATATGCTTTACAAAAGAAAAAGTTCAAGGTTTTAAGTAATAAAACATTTGTCTTCAAATGAATAGCTGCAAGAAAAAGGATCAAAAGGAATTATTAAAACAGGAGATGGAGGAGAACATCTTTTCTTTGCAATTTTTAGCATCTTCAAATTTAAATATAATGGATAATGTTTCCTTCTTAGGGCTTTTTACAGGCTCTTTCTTTGTCCTCTTTTTAATCTTGAATACCAGTGCACTTTCAGCAGCAGTAAAGGGGGCTGGCAACAATTCTCAGTTCATTTTTTTATTATAAAAATTAAATTGGGTATGATGAGCTTTTGTAAAGGAAAGCGAGAACTGAAAATATCCAGAAAGTCACAAAGTGCCGCCAGAAAGACATTTGGGAAGGGGTGAGGTTGTTTAAACTTACATTCTTCCCACTCTGGGCCTGCTGTGTTTCTCTTCTTCTCCTCTCACACCCATCTTGTAAGCATATGGAGTATGCTAAGTGTTAATATAATAGAAAATAAGCCAGGCTATATTCTTAAAACAGCTCCTAATCTAGAGTAAAACAACCTGGCTAGTCTTGGTAACTGATGACCAACACAGTCAGTCTAGGTGAGGAAAAACTAATCTGGCTTTTTTCACTTACAGTGGATTTTGGTGGTGATTTCTGCAGGTAGAGCTGACAAAAATGGGTAGTGAGCCTCTGCACCTGTGGCTTGCATTTCAGGTTTAAATACCTGACAGTGGAAATTGCTTGGAAGATGCACTGGGGGGAAAAGAAAGATCAAAAAAAAAAAAAAAAACAGGACCAAAGGAGGTTACAGTTTCACTGAGATTTACTTTGTGCAGGAGTCCTCTGGTGAGTGTTTTAGTCTCTTTGTCCCATTTCTCACATGGGTACGGACAGAGAAAATGAAGATTTGCTGAGATAAATACTTCTTCTCCCTAAAGGCTGGTAAAGCAGCACGTGGTGATGGTGATGTTCTCACTGTGTAGGCCACGTTAAAAGGGTTGTGTGCCTGGACTGGTACACTTTATGATAGATATTTGAGAAGGTGATAAGCAGAAACATGTCAGTGACACCAAAATGGCTTATTATACACTATCAGCAGTGATCCATGACTATTTCCTGATGTAGGAAGGAAAATTCTCCCCTCTGCTATTCCAAGTGTGTTTGCTGCTAGTAACATTGAGGGTTGCACTTAAGGCATTCAGACTGGCATATCTGCCAGGGGAAAGTAGAGCAAGGTTTGTGCAAGATCCTTCATTCTGGCTTTAGTTAGGCACAGGGTACAGATTGGTTAGATCATTCCACTGTAAATCAGAACTCCATTATTATAAAAAAAAACTAAACCGAAACAAAAACCTGCATGGAAAGAAGTTAAAAGTTTTTTCATGTTTGTTGTTAATCCTACCAAAAAATACACTTGAAAGTCAGACTCTAAGTCCTTCACAGAAGTACTCCACACCAACCAGAAGGGTCCTGTGCACTCACAATGTCACTTACAAAGTAAAGCAGCATCTCTATTTGTGCACTAATTGCAGCAAATTGAAAGAAAACACTTGAAAAGGTGAATATCAGTAGCCTCAAAGAGACTGAAATCACTTGTCTGGATGTTCTGCTTTCCTAATTTGTTTTAGGCTGTAGCTTCTGAACAGTGGAAATAGGTCCCTGAGAGCCCCCTAAGTCTATGCTTGGAGGAGAGCTTTTCAGTGCAGTCTGATGCTCTTAGGTCTTCATAATTCTCCATGTACCCTTCAAAAGGTTAACAGATTTCAATTTGGCCAATTTGCGGAGGTCCACATTTTCAGTTTTCTGCATTATTTGATTGTTTTGAATCAGGGCTTCCCAGGAACCTTTAAATTGTCTAAATGTTTTCACCTGACTCAAGAGGATGGTTTGAAAGGGAAACATCCAAGTGTAATATATTAAGGCCCCAGGTGTGGTACTTGAGCCATACAATACCATACAAATGGGAATTAGTTCCACTGTGCGTTATTCCCCAGAGTATGGAGAACTGCAAGGTGCCAGTGTCCTTTTATCAGAAAATAAAAACTTTGCCTTCAGATAACAAACTTAGATGCCCAGCTGAAAGGTGCATAGGTTGTGCAGCTTGAAGGATGTCACTACTAAATGAATCCCTGCTTTCTTTGTTCCAGGATATGTCATTAAAGATTTAAACAAAAAACTCAGATATTTAAAGTAAATTTTACAGCCAGGGTGCATGCAATTTGCATAGACTTTTATAAAGAAACAGAGTGACACAGAAAAATAATTGGTGAATGTTTGCAATCAGTGTGAGAAGTAAAAGTTCTGAACCTGCATCTCAAGAGGCAGCTTTGGAGATATTAAGACATCAGACTTTTTCTGAAGTGATTGTTTGATTTTGATTTTTTAATTTACTCTGTAATAGCAATAAGGACTCTGGAAGATCTCTCTCTATTTATCTGCAGGCAAATCTGCTTAAGACTGAAAAGCTGCTCTGTTCTTCTGGCCTGGAAGAGCAAGTGAAATGCTGGTACGTGGACCACCTCCACACTCAAAATTTACATCAGTATAACCAACTCAGGGAGCAGTTGAAAAGTAACTTCTATTCGTTTAATTTGCCTGGATTTGTCACTGATTACACTAACTCTATGCAAGGGCTCTTTACATTTAGCTATAAAAAACTTAGCTCTAAGTTTCTAAACTGATCTACTGACTCTGTGTGACCCTGTGTGCAGAGATGGGTATAAAGAGAGAAGATGGAAGAAGAAAGCACGTAGATTGCAGGGTCTTTTAAATGTAAAATAGAAAATGAGTGAGACCTTTTAAATGTTCAGCTTTATGCACTGTGCAGACAGGAAACTGTGCCTTTTATTTATATGATTATATTAATTTTGGTTCAGAAATTAATAGCATCGTTCCCTTTGTGGGACCTGTCATGCATTGAAACAAAATCATCCCCTGTGGTGTAATATGAAAAGGGGACTGTGGACTCAGGAGAGCCATTTTCCTGTCATTAGCAAATTTCATCCTTATGTCTGGATACCAAGTACACTGTCCACAGCACAGCTGAGTCTTTTTCCTAGCTGCAGAGAATGTTGTTGCCTTTGAAGAGCACATAATTTAGCAATTACAAATTCTGTTTTTTCTCCTTGGAGAGTATTGTCTGTGAATATTTTCATGGATATAGCCTCGCTCCTTGTAACCCACTGCACCATAAAAGCACCTGAAAAGATGACACGTGTGACTAAATACTGCCAGACGAAACCCTTGCGCTCATCTGACTAGAAGTCCTGCAATTCTTATGCCAGCCCCACAGTCATACCTGGATTTGGAAACTTTTGCATTAAGAAGTGTGGATACAGCTCATTTTTTTCAGCTGGAGTGCTCTACCCTGTGCACTGCCCATGCTCATCCTGAGGTTCATGATGAACTGTGGAATGCAGGTTCACGTCCACTTACGCCCAAGGGTAAATGGAAATGAGCATGGAGCACCCTTCCCCCAAAAGCTGCAGAGTGCCACCAGCTGCCAGCACCTCAGTGAGCCTGGCAGGTGTCAGGGTACCTGCAGTGCACTGGCTGGGCAGTTCCAGCCTCGAGCAGTGACAAGAGAAGAGTGGAAGAGGCTACATGGGTGTTCTTAGTAAGCAAGGAATATCCATCTGAGGGAAAACACAGGAGCTGCAGTGTCCTGGTCAATAAGGAACATGGGGATTGAAGCCATGATGAGGAAAACACCATGTCAGAGGCAAGATCTGGTAATGCCAGCACTGGGGAATAACAACACACAGTAAGGAAACTCTTTAGGTATCATTAAACTCTGACAAAGGAAAGCGAGCGTGTGTGCGTGTGTGTGTGCATGCACCCGTGCACGTTTGGGCATGCACTGTGCATATGCCCACACTGGGAAGTAAATCATTCTGGAAACAACAGGAAATTGATTTCCAAAGACAATGGACTGAGGCACCCACTGCTGCCTGCTCTGTAGCTAGAAGTGGGCATCTGGAAGCCAGGTGATGTGCCACTACCCCAGTCTGCGCTGGCCTCCTCTGTGTCTCACGTGCCCATCTGCAAGCTGAGGGTATTGACTGAAGGCTCTCAGGTACTGCACTGGGAACTGCATGGGAAGAAGCACCCAAAGTTTGTTCCTCTGTAAACTCTCCCTCCTGTTTCTCTTTCCAGATGGCTGGGCTGGTGTCACCAACTAAAAACAAAGAGAGCATTAGGGAAATTAAGAGAGAGGAAAAGAAAGATATACAAAGCAGCAATTACAGAAGAGACAGCTAAAATAGGTTCATGATGGCAGGGATTCCTTCATGCTTGAGAAATGTGTCTAAGGTGAAACTTTTCTACTGTAAAGGCAATTTTGTGTTAATAAATGGGTCCCCAAATTCTTTCCTCCTGAAGATAATGTGATGAAACAAGTAGATCTAACATAGTCTGAGAGCAGCTGAGCAATTACAGATGGGTCTGCTGTGAGCAGAGGAAGCGAGAAAAGGTCGGCCTGTTTATGAACCTTGTGTGTTGCTGGTTCACACAGAGTTAAGTGCTTGAACTGCTATCTGTGCCTTTGGAAATCTCCCACAAAGTCTCCCCAGAGATATGCTTGTGAGAAGTTTGCACCAGCTTAGAAAAAACTAGTTTGAAACAATAATGAATCAAAACTATTATAAACCCTTGTACGACTATATTGCAGCTCAGCAAAACTGATGGCCATAAAGAATTTAATCCAAGGGTCTCTCCATACATAAAGGCATATGATTTGTCACTGATTCAGCTGAACATATGGACATTCTTAAGGTGCTTTAGAAATGAGATATACTGATTTATCACCATAAGTTAAATTGATTATAAAAATATTAAAATTGCAGAGTCTGGCACCAAAAGTTAAGAAATTCCTCAATTAAGGTGCTGCAGTCTTTTATTGTGAGATCACACCATCTTCTTTCCACAGATGCCCCCCACTCCGAGCATGGTGTTCAGTTACTGACAAGTTTTTCAGTGTTTTGTTTTAACCCTCCTCGTTGTTCAGAATGCTGCCCCTGCCCCTGTGTTACCGATCACTCCTCAGCCCTGGGTCCAAGGCAAAGCTATCAGTCCCCAAACAGGTTTTTTGTGCAACACACTTCCTGAACATGCAAAGGACAAGTTTGGAAGCCTGATGTTAAACAAATAACTAAATAAAGAAGTGGTGCTTTCATGGCACACCCTCATCATAAGAAGAGAGCCCTCACTGACTCAGCACTCAGCTCTTCAGAGCAGCTTGGCCTCTCATCCTTGGCACTCAGAGGAGGAGCAATGCACACCTACTGACCACCACCCAAAAACCCCAGGTGGAGTAATGTGACAGGCACTGCTCCGGAGCTCTGATGCAAAAGTAAGGCTGGGCTCCAGCTCACTCAGGATGGTTTTCACTTGTCCAAGCCATAGCATGATTCTCTTTCCCTCTCTCATCCTCTCTCTATCTTCACCCAGAGTCGTACTTACTTTGAAGGTTCTGTCTTCTTCAGCAGCTGTGCAAAGTCTGGTAGAAAACAGCTTTTTTCATCGTTCAACCCCCTTTCATGGCCAAGGCACCACCCCCATTTGCATACTGCATGAGATGGAGATACTGGAGATAAATGGTTGTGTTCATAACTAATTTTTGTAGCGTACGTGTGCAAGAGGACTGAACTTAAATTTCATGGGTATCTTAATTTTGGTCTCTCCTAAATTTTAAGTGTTTGATTTTACAGCCCTAATGATCTTTTAATGTAGTTTTTGAGGAAATTTACTCAGTTTTTTAAAGAGCAAACTTTAAAAAAAACAACTCGAGAATTTCTTTATAGGAGGCAATAGCTACTCTCAGGTGGACTATTAGGATGATGGGTTCCTTCGCTCATGGCTCTCAGAAATGTAAAAGATCACGGGGGTCAAGCAAACTGGTTTCATTCTGGTTTTTGTTTTTCATGTGACATACTAATAATTCTGCTTCAAACCAAAGATGTAAATCCACATGGAAAAATCAAAATTCCTGCTTTTCAAAGGGTTTGAATGAAGCATTTTGATTTTTCAGGATTTTCATATCACTGAAAATGGTTAAGTAATACCAACACACACTGGAGTTAGGGGTGGTGGTTTTTTCTCAGCAAGGTACACGTCTCCATAGCCCTCCCTGCCTCCTGCCTCTTGAGGGAGCAGCACAAAAATGACCAACAAAGTGGTCATTTTTATATATGGGCTGAAGGACAAGGAGGCAAACAGGCCCAGGAGGTCTGCACCAATTTGGTAACAGCAGATGACCCAGGAATCCTGGCTGGATCTCACCTGAGAAAGCTGGCAGTGTGCCTCTTCCCCAGTGCTCAGGGTCCCCCTGCCTTGCCCTGAGGTGCCATGGTCACCTGCTCCCCCCTCGAGGATGGTGGTGCAGAGGTGTCCGTCCAGCCCCACGCAGAAGCAGCCGGGAGGTTGGCAGGGCCCAGGACTCTGCGTGCAGCAGTGCCTGTGTCTCAACAGGGAAGACCATTTTCCTGGTATGGGAGCACTGGATCAAATGATTGCAAGCACTCATTTTCTTTTCCTCTTCCAGGTTTTCCATGACACTTCAGCCTGGCATTGTCCTGTTCCCATCCTCCCCTACTTTCAACTCCTCATCTCCACCTCCTTGTCTCAGTTTCCAGTCACCAGCTGCTTCATTCAGTCCCAGCCTCCACTTCTATCTCTAGTATCCTCTCTCAGCCTCTCCCATTCCCTTAGGCCTGTATCTACCTCTCCATCTGAGCTCCCACCACTGCTGATTCTAAGTTTTGAAGCACCAAATTCTCGGTGAAAATCCTGTCATAAATTCACACCACGGATAAAACTGTATTTTTCTGCCTAGTCAGTTTCCTTGGACAAATGAACCTGAACAGCACCCTCAGGGGGGTGTTCCAACTGTCCAAATCTGTTCCAACAACTCCAACAGTGACCCAGGTTCAGCACAGTTCTTTAAAAGAGAGAGAAGAAAGGTGTCATAGGAAGATCAGAGCAACATTTAATGTAGGTGTTCTTTCTGGCACTGGCTGCAAGATTCCCATGTAACATTAGTTTCCCAAGGCAAGTGAAGGGGAAAGAAAGGCAGTGTAGTAGATTATCATCTCAGTTTATGCTGCCTTATCCTAAGGGACAAAGGGCCATATCTGGAGACATGTGGTCATGCCCAGCAGTAATCACTAGTCTGTTCAGCACCAAATACAGATGAGCATAAAGGGGCTTCTTCCATCTCAGTGTGGAAAGTCATAGGTTGCTGCCTGTGAAGCCTGACCAGAAACACACAGTATTGTTGCTACCCTCCAGCTCCACTAAATTGTTTCCCTCTATATTTCTTGTGTAATCCTGTATCTTTCTGTGGATTTTCAAGACCTGTTGATGGTGCTGCAAGTAAGTTGCCCTTTCCAACAAGAGAGGAAAGAAAGGCTTTGATTCCACTCTTCCTGTCCAGTCTGTCACCTGCAATGTTAGAAGAAGAAAAGCCTCCGAGAGCTGCCCGTTTTGAGCTGTGCTCGTGTATCTCCATGTGTGTGCGCACACACAGCTGTGGATGAATGCGATTGCGCATGCAAGAGTATGTGTGATAACATCATCCAGATGCCACACCACTCTCTTGGATTATGTCAGTCTCACCCAATGAAGCACACTGAGCAAATGCTAATAGTTAAGAGCTAATAAACACTACACTAGAAGGTCAGTGCTGAATCGTTTGGATTGTGCACATGGTTTCTTGGATACTTTCCCCAGTAGTTCTCTGTAGCCAAAGAGAGGCTGTGTAGCTGCAGATCTCCCTGTAGGAGGGATTTTTAAAGCCCTGCACTTTACAGAATCAGCTGAATATGTTCAGAAAGAAACAGCCCGATACAGTTGGACTGCATTATTACCAGAAAGCAGATTTCACAAGTTTCAAAAGGATGCTCTCAGTGAGAGTTTCCATGTTTTTGATACAGTTAGCTCAAAGGAAAAAATGTCATCTTTCTTAAAATCTCATATTTACAGAGGTCAGAAATAGAAAAGCACACAATTCTTTGTCTCCTTCATTTTATTTCTCTGTACCTTGTTACCTTTGCTTTCTTACCAGTCCTTGTACATGCCATAGAATCACAGTAGATTTCAGGCTGTGCTCCTGTCTTGACAGTGCAATCTTTATGAAAATCAAGTGAAAATGTCTTGGTTACTTGTATGATAAAGACTCTGCTTCACTGTCTGCTACTCTTTTGGTCACCTGTAGCTGTCAATAAAATGGGGCCTTTGTTGACCAAATCATTGCCCACTTCCTTCCTTCAGCTGACCCTTCTGTGAACCGCCAGGAGTTCCTGGTCAGACAGTAGATGCAGTTAGAAGGTGGCCACACAGTGCTGGAGAGAACTGTGAGAATAATGAAGACACTGAGAGAGTTCACAAGAAATGTGTTAGGTCAGTAAAATCATTTTGCATCAATCTCCAGCTACTCATTTAACCCGAGACCTAAACTCCTTCTGCTTTAGGATTATTTAACCTTCTAGCCTTTTTTAATTTGGATGGATGCCAAGAGAAATAAAACACTTCTCTCCCAGGATAGCAGCAGATACTGTTAAAGTTCTAGCACCAATACTGGACCAAGACTGAAGTACTTTCATACGTGGTCAGTGTTGAGAACTGAGCTCCAACTACTTGGAGGCTAAAGGCAACTTCCTGACCACAAAGGAAGTTTGAGACCCACGTTTGGAACAAGCTCTTCTGTTTTTCCTGATGGTCCTGTAGAAGAGGTGCTCTCCCTCCTGCCCACCCCATTCTGCACTGATGTGGGGATGGAGCTGGGAGCAAGTATGCTATAAAATCATAGAATCATAGATCATAGAATTGTAGAACATTTTGGGTTGGAAAGGACTGTAAAGATCATCTAGTTCCAACTGCCCTGCCATGGGCAGGGACACCTTCCACTAGACCAGGCTGCTCAGAGCTCCATCCAGCCTGGCCTTGAACACATCCAGGGACTGGGCATCCACAACTTCTCTGGGCAACCTGTTCTACCACCCACACAGTAAAGGATTTTTTTCTAATATGTAGTCTAAATTTAATCTCTTCTAGCTTGAAGCCATTCCCTCTGGTCCTGTCACTAAATATTCTTGTGAAAAGTCTCTCTCCATCTTTCTTGTACATTCCCTTCAGATACGGGAAGGCCATAATTAAGTCAACCCAAAGCCTTTTCTTTCCCAGCCTGAACAAACTCAATTCTCTCAGCCTTTCCTTGTAGGAGAGGTGCTCCATCCCTCTGATCATCTTGGTGGCCTCCTCTGGACTCACTCCAGCAGGTCCATGTCCTTTCTGTGCTGAGGCCCCCATTGCTGGATGCAGGACTCCAGGCTGGGTCTCACAGAGCAGAGCAGAGGGGTAGAATCACCTCCCTTGCCCTGCTGGCTCCTTTGGATGCAGCCCAGGGTGGGATTGGAGAGGACTAGTCAGGACCAAGGGGGATGGGAGTGCATACTGGAAAGACTCAAACTGAGAGAATCAGAGATTCTTACAGGAGGAATGGTCTCTCAGGAAGATTGGCATGAGTCCAGACCAGCAACTGGGGACTCTAAAGAGAAGAATGAGCAGCTAATGATGAGTATTTCTCTGAAGTTTCATGGTGAAGTTTTAGTAGGAAGGGTCCACCTTGGCCAGTGATCCAAAAGTTAAGATTCTTTCTCTTTCCAAGGATGTCCCATTTCCCCAAGCAACATGTCCCACAAGACAGCTTTCAGCCTTTATCCATGAAGCTTAGATGGCCAGCAGGAATCTGGTGATAGAAATTATCAAACTATTCCTAGAGGTGGGAAAGCACAGTGCAGAACTAATTCTGACACGTCAGCAGCCACAAATAACATTTGAGTGTGCAAATATGAGTTTTTAACCTACAGAGGTGCCTCACCCCTCAAGACCGGTAAAGGTTCTTCGACTAGCAAATGCAACACGCATTCTTTATGGGTGAACACCCCCACTTGCCCTGAACCCTGTAGAGCAGGGTGCTCACTGCTTTTGGGGGGGGTCTGTCCACATCTTGAGAAGTCATTTAACCCACTAGCAATGTGGTCAAGCTCAAGGGCTCTGTTCTCAGGTTAGTAATTTCATAGATTGTAAAGCCAGAAAGGACTTTAATGATCATCTGGTCTGGCCTAGCCTCCCACATAACACATGCCAAATAATGTCACCAAGTAAATCCTGCCTTAACTTCAACTACTTGTAGCGGAACAAAAAGCATCGCTTACTAAA
>VYXC01012985.1:141066-260899 GCA_013397175.1 Platysteira castanea | reverse complement strand
AAAGGGGGAAGGAAAAGAAGTAACCATCTGTAGTTGAAAACAGTTTATCTCAGTTTCCCCACAAGGTGCACTCAGAATGCTCTGTTTGGATTTCTTTGAAACTCAAAGGGTTGCTTGTGTACCTGGAAATTGCTTGCCATTTTTTAAAAAACAAAAGGGTGAATTGTTGGGGCTCGCCCCCCAGCTCCCCCTGGGTGGGAGGGGAGCCTGGGGGACGCATGGTGGGGCACGGGGTTTCTGGGAGCCCCTGCTCTCAGGTCACACATTCTCGAGTTGTGTTTGTGATTGGATGTTTTGTGTGGCCCGGCTGGGGAACGACGGGGGTTTTCCCTGGGATGTGGTCAGTCTGCACTTGTGACCGGCCATGCTGGCTGGATCCCAGAAATAAAGACCTAATGAATACCTTACAAAAGATCGTGTCCCTAATTCTTCCATGGGCCAAGGCTACTTTCAGAGGCTACACTGGACTGCAACAAGTTTGGTTGCACTACATTCACATCCTGTTTCAAATAGCCACTTTTTGCTGCCTCAGCAGTTGCTGAGTACTGTCACACATACAATTCACCATTTCTTTCCAGTTTAATCTTCACCACAGGGAACTGACTTAGCATCCTAAATGCTATCATACATTTCTGCATGATTCACAAATGACTGTATGCTCTCCTTCCCCCTGTGGTAGTATGTGCTTCTAGTCAACTGCAACCAGGAGCCTGAAATAGGAAAAAAAAGGGAAAAGGCAAGTCTGTTAATCCACCATGACACATACACCTTGATTTTATTTTATTGGAGGGATTTTATAAGGGCTATTATCTCCTGGTTTACATAATCCAACACTTCCCTTAGGGCAATCAAAATTGAGATTCATATGACTTGGAGTTTACAATCCAGTGCAGCTGGCAAAACTGGGATTCAGATTCATGACCGCAAAGGCAATCCGGCTGCACACACACTAAGGAAGACAAAAAAAGACAGAGAGGGAGAGTGAGAGAGAGAACGAATAAGAAAAGCCCCCCTGAAGTGATCTATTATATCGTCTGAACAGGAGTGCCTGGGAAGTGGTATCATTAAATGAGTCAAAACTTCAGCTAATTTGATTCAAAGGTTGCATGACCTCTGCTAAGTGAGGGACTCCCTTTCCTTGCTGCCTTTGTCTGTTCTTAATAATTTAGCCAGCAACAAGGTAAGATCCAAGATTGACTTTTTCTGCTACAAACATGACTTCGGTCCAAGTATTTTAGCACCTGAACTCAAGTGAGGATAATAAATGTCAAAGAAATATTTATAGCTTGGTATATGGAGAATTTCCAGTTCCCTATACTGCAATAACACACATCCATCTGCTAACAGCATTAGAGCTGCAGTTATAAAGCAGATAGTGCCTGAAAATAGAAGACTGCAATATGCACAGATAGCTGTTGTATTTAAGTGTTTGATACTAAGCTGATAATTAAATTAGAATTTAATTTTCCAGCCTTGGGAAGCTGTTTTCTTCCTGGACTCAGGCCCACACAGAAATTCAGACTCAGCTCTGTGCCTCTTCCACTTCTCTGTGTTCATTTAACTGAAATCCATTCCTGCAATAACCAGCTGAGGAGACCAAGCATACAGAAAAAGAAGATTAAAGAGGAACAGTTGAAATTTAGAAGTGGAAAAAAGACTTCTTATCCTATCCCATACATCCCTCCAGCTAGTAATAGTGAATTATTCCTCAGAGCTTTATCAGGTCTAGTTTTAACTGACTGCAGTGATGGAAGCTCCATCTCTTCCTTTGGGAGAAAGCTGCACATTTGAACAAAGCTCCCTGCTAGCAAATATTTCCTGATACTAAGCCTATATTTTCCTTCCTTTTTGAAGTGATCCCTTTAATGCTGGCTAGTCCAAGATTTTTTCCCAGTGAACTCAGCTCTGTAAGATCTGGAATGCTTGCAGGAATGTATGTCTTTTCACTCCCAGATTTTGGTTTGAAATCCACCCTAGGGTCACGGTGGATGGAAACTGTGGCTGCAGCATATGGTCCCACAGGTCTGTGTGAAACAGGTCGAGGTCTGTAGTCCTGTCCTGAAGGTGCGCCACAAAAGCAAGGACACAAAGCTGCTCCATCACTGCCCACTGATGAGCCACATGCTGGTGGGAGGTAAAAAACCCTTTTGAGGCTTGGAGACAGAGTAGACTGGAGATAAAAGTGTCTGAGCAAAGATGATGGGGGGGCTTTTGCTCTTGCTGCATTGGGTGTATCAAAGTGCTTTGAGCAACCTGGTGTAGTGGAAGGCGTCCCTGCCAATGGTGTGGGAGGTTGGAACTAGATGATCTTTAAGGTCCCTTCCAACACAAACCATTTTATAATTCTATGACCACCACCCTTCTTTACCCTCTGGCACCTCTCATGCAAAGTAAAAATGTAAGGCATAGTGATTTTGGCAGAACTAGGGTCTTTTTCCACTTAGAAAGGATATCTGAATGTGGTGTTTTGAGATCCAAGATACACAGCTGAATGGCTTCCTCACTAGTGAATTGTTTAGCACCTTTGGTTGCAAGAGAAATCAGAGGTGGAGAGACACGTGGGAGGATGGTTGAAATGAAAGCATGGAGTTACTGGGCTGATGTGAACCTTTCCAGGACACCTGGTGCTCCACAGGTGGATGAGGTATATCATGGGTAGTGATAGAGACAAATGGCTTCTGCCCTGTGATGGGGTGGAGACCTGGTGCTGTTCAGTCATGGCAGCAGTGCCCATCTGTGTCAGAGCCCCACGCTGCACCTCTCAGGACAGCCAGAAAGAAGGGCACTGCTGGGCCCTGCGTGGTATGAGGGGGACCAGTGTTTCAGTAGCACTAGCTCCAGCCTCAATTTAGGCCCATTTAGATGTGGCCTGAATGTATCAGGGTCAGTGATGGTGCCCAAGGGATTGCCCTATGCTAAGGGACCACAGGAGCTCAATGCAGCCGACCACAGGACTAAAAACCAGCCCCCAGTGTCAAACCAGTGTGGCATTTGTAATGTCTAGCTCAGTCACAGCATGTGAGACTGCACCATGCTCAAATACTACATTTGTCACCCTTCTAGCGTGTTACAACATTGAAAATATCTGCTACGTGTCTCCAGAGGGTGGATGGAAGAAAAATCTCACTGTCTTGTTTTCTCCAGGTGGTAGGGGACATTTACCTAACCACCACCTTTCCCCTAAATGGAAGGGGATAGAGAGATAGAGGACAAGAGCAAGAGAAGATTGGATCAGGGCAGTACTCCAGGGCTCAAAGCTGTCACTTGCAGGTCCCTGGTGCTGATGTGCCAGTGATGTTCACAAAGAGCCTTCAGGGTCAATCTCAGCATTCCAGACAAGTTAATTCAGTGACCCTACTTTCATCATGTGGCTTTCATCACGTTGGAAAGCCTACATCACCCTTGGAGTGACAGCGGTGCCTCATTCTGGGCAGATGTGTGTCAGTGTCTTCTCAGAGGGATGAAGGTTTCATTCTCCATCTCTCACTCCACAGAGGATGAGGATGTACCAGCAGGCTCTTTGTCAGTCTTGTCCCTCATGGTCTGGAAGAGTGGTAGCGTCTCTGCTCTCTTACTCACTGGTGCCTCATCCTCAATACATGGTTGACTGTACAGATGAAAGTCTCACAATACTAATGTTAACATCTGCTCTTCTCCCTCCCTCCCTCCCTCAGCCAAATCAGCAAAACTTCTGGAACAGCTTTGTTCTGCAGCTCCTTTGGAATGAAAACTGGTGGCTGCTGTCTCTGTCTCAAATGCCAGGAAAACCTCCTGGCCCCTGTTATTTATATAAAGAAAGGTGATTCACCCTGAAGACTGGCCTGGTTAGGTCATGCAAATGAGATTTTGCTCATAAAGTTACAAATGAGAGCTTATTGGTGACTTATCCCTGCTTCTTGCTCCATCTCTTGATCATGTCTTCACCAACTGCAGTCTCCTTGCAAGGCACACCTCAGAATAATTATTGAAATAATAATTGTAAACTATTTTGTTTTTTCTCTCTCTCTCTCTCCTACTCTCTAAGGGATTGTAGTCTTATGGATTATTTTGCAGGTGAAATATTATCAATTAGCTATGCTTGGTTTCATGGTTTATGCTACACTTTGCTGTATGTTGTGCTAATTAACATGCCTTTATCATCAGAAGGGCTTGAACAAGCTACTGCAGCTTGGCAAAAGACAGCAGAGAATTAACATTAGCCTCCTGGATAATATCTTAAAACAAAGCAAAACAGAACAAAAAAACCTTTCTCAGTGAGCCAGACGATACCTAAAGCATGATTCTCTAGCAAACATTGCATCATGTGAAATTCAGGAGACAAGTGCAGGGTTTCTCTTACTTCTCTGTGATCAGAGTCACACAGTGTAAAAATTGTTGTGGACCCTTATTTCAAGACGTAACATAAGATCCTATAAGCTGAAAAGCTGCAACACCAGGGCTCTGGTAATGGGCTTCAAAGCAAAACAGAACATTTTCTTAAGTCAAGGCCAGTTTCGTATCAGGCTGTAAACTCTGGAGACAACTTTAAAATACATCACTGCTGAGTATGTGAGGAAGCAAGTTGAAAATGTGCTTTCTGCAGGAATTTGTGTGGGTAAAATTTGATCACTCTGATGTTCATGGGAAATGAATGAAGAAGCAGTATAAGCATGGCCACAGTGAATTAATTTGGAAAGTTACACAAATTCTAGCCAAAATTATTTTTTTCAGCCTTTGTTGAGTTTTGCTGCAAGTCCAGTTGTGTAAAACCATCTGTTCTTTTTCAGAGCAACCTTATTAAGACCTACTGATAATATTTCATCTCCTTCCTACAGACAATGTTTCAGTCTTTATTACAGTCCCTTAAATGTGAGGAACTGTAATCTTGCCATCCTGTTTGCACTCAGAAAATATGATGAGTAAATCTGTCATCTCTCCTTGAATAAAAAGACTCCTTCCTCACACTGTCTCTCCTATTTGAGGTAAATTCCTGCTGTGCTTTAAACAGTTACTTATTATTGATTGGCATAAATTAATATCTGTGCTGGGATTTGCAGCAGATTCCATGTTAGAGTTATAGGTCTGGTAATTGCTCTCATAAAGTATGTTCCTACTGTAGATGTGTGGGTGAAATGTGTCCTGGAGACTGCCTGTTGCCAGCTGTACTTCTTTGGAACATTAGCTCAAAAAGCCACTTTATATAGTGAAAATCTGTTTGAAAATTATTCAACGTTCCCATACAACTTCTTCTGAAGAAAAATTCTAATCAAACCAAAATTAACTACTTTATTTCTCTTCGTGTTGAAGTTTTCACTTAAATTTGATCCCTATAGAGAAACATTTTTGGTTTTGATCCTTGCTCATTTTCTCTTCCTTTTCCCTATGTAGAAAGAAAAGAGAAGAAATAGGGAAAATAAGAAATACACATACATGAAAAATGCAAGAAAGCACTGGAGCAATTTTTCTTATGATTTTGGTTTTGTCAAAAGCAAAAGCAAAAAGAAACCTTTTTTTTTCTTGCATCTGTCTTCCAGGAGAAGAAATAAATATGTCCAATAAATATGCCACTTTCTCAGGTTGCTGATATATTAATAATTTCCCTTAATGCAGAGGGAAGGAGAAAATTAGGAAAGAAAAAGTAAGGAGGAAATCACAAACCAATTATCTAATACCTGAGAATTACGTAACAACAGAAAAGAAACAAAAATAGTCAGCAAAAATGGCCAGACTGAACAAATCCAGGAAGTTGTACATTAAAGATACATCTGAAAATGAAGATTAGTCTCAGGCAGAGACTTTTTTGACAGAAGTATATTTTTCAGCAGGGAAAAAAAGTATACATTTCTGCTCCTTTGATCTGGAAAGAAAGGAATTTTTGTTTTTTTTTTTTCAGAAAACCTTTCCTCTTTTGAGCTTTCTAAACCTTTAAACAACACCTGCTCTGTTTGATCTGATTATAAATATGTTGTATATTTCTGGAGTGGGTTCTTCTCAGAGGATCATGACAGAAAGCACAGCGTATGCATGGAAATATTCTGTAGACTAGGCTGCCATAAAAAAAGGCCTGTGCAGGGTAACACAGACCTACACAGAAGGGAGCCTGGAAAGAAACTTAAACCAGAGTAACTGAGGAAAACTTCTGCTCCTACCACTGGCATCATGAGGGCTTTCCTTTCCGCTAAGCCCAGCAATGAGCTCAGTCTCTGAGGTCTGATTGAAAAAATCTGAGTGCAGTAACCACCTGATATGCATTTTGTCTGTCCGGGGATAAACTGATTAATGGGTTCTGCTGGGATTTGAAACTGGTTGCTTGAAGTCTCCCTGCCTCAAGCCAGTTCCTTATGTTGCCAAACCACCCCCAGCAGTCCTGGTGAGATCCACGCTTTGTCTGATTACGGAGCATTCCCGCCTGAGCAAACAAAAAGAACGTCCCTCAGTGTGTGGAGGGACATCTCTTGTTTGCTGGTGCATTTGAGAGGACTGGGTCACGAGTTTTGCAGCTCCAGCCCATCTTTTCTCCATTGGTCCTGGCAAAAGTGAACAAGCATTTAGCTCCTTTCCAAACACCAGTGGTATTTTTCCACCTTTGCTGCAGTGCATGTCGTGTGTAGTGGTTCATTGACTGGAAAGAATCCAGAGGATGGGAGGAAAAGTTTTCCTGTCCCATCCTCCCAGAGCAGGAAATGGGGGAATGCCAAGGGCTTTGCAGGGTGGTGGGCTCTGACCTTTGGACAGGTGGGCGATGTTGGTCTGCCTGAAGCTGGGGAGCTGCTGAAAGGCAATTCCTAGCTTTTCTGAAACTGGACCAGATTGCCCTCATCTTCTGACTGCTCCCCTCACCTCCTCCCATTTCCCATGCTCAGGCAGTCTGTTCAGCTTGGAGACAGTGGTGCACAGGAGTAATTAGTGCCTGTGCCCCCTGGTCTGACACCTCCCCAGCTGAGAAGCTTTCCTCTGCAATGACAACAATAACAGAAGATCTCCTTTCTACTTTGGTCAAGGGTGGAAGCTGAGCTCATGTTTGTATATCCTGGCTGTTGAGATGGAAAGTGTGAACTTTACAGAAAATTAAATCTGCAGAGAAAAAGAATGGTGGAGGGGGAGGGGGTCACTCTGGAGAAAGAGAGGCCGGCATACGGAGATCCCATTATGTCCAGACCTCACAGTGTCTCCCCACTCATTCATGCCAAGCGCAGTGTGGGCTGGGTGTGAGGCAAAAGCCTTCAGGCTTAGCCAAGGAGAGAGGCCCCAGCATGTGTTGCTGTGCTTAGCACTGGAGTCAGTATGGATGCTGGCCAGCTGCCAGGCACACTGGCATGGCTGTTATTAGATACCATTGTGTTAAGCTTAGCACTTTCTGCAGGCCAGATAAATTCCTTTTGTGTTTTCCCATGCTCCTGACACATTTAGAAGAGTTTCAGCTTCAGAGAGAAAAGGTACAAGTAGTATAAAAACCTAGTAACATCCAGTGGGCATGGATAGGGAGAGAAGGTTGGGACAAGATGAATTCACCCTTCCTTAACTCAGTGCAGGCAGAGGTTCACTAATTGTTGAGCTTAGGTTGACATTTTATAAATAACTACACAGGGAAAGACATTCCCTGAATTGCCTTTTGCAAAGGGGACAATTAGATCATTTGAGCAAGTTGCAAAAAGAGAAGTAGATAATCAGAGCTATGGCGAGCTGTACAGTGGCCATGCCAGGTGGCTTGTGTTGACCTGTTTGTGACTGGAAAGTCAGTTTGGATGAATTTTTTGTGCTTGGTGATTTCCTTTCTTTAAATAATGCGATTTCATAGCATAGGAAGAGCCAGAAATTGTGGAAGAAAAGACTAGTGTGTGTACTTTCCAGCATTTCTCCACAACACAACCCTCACCTGTCCCAGCCCCAAGCTGGGGATAACCCCCCCATCACACTTTCAGCTTGCGAAGCACAACTTGCAGTTCCTATAGTCTTGGACTTTTTCGGTAGCCTTTCTTTTCTCTTAAAGACTGTGGTGAGGTAAATTAAGACAGATACACTCAGGACCACATGACTGTGGTTCCCCTCCCCTGCTCATCAAGGCAGCATTAGCAAACTCTTGCAACTCCTCTTTTTAGCTCCTGCCAGAGCTACTCTTCTGGTGATATGTCCATTGGAGTTTTAGCTGTGCTTGACTCTGTGGTCATCTGCTTTTCTCCACTTGCTGGGGAAGGACAGCTTGCCTCTTCTTTCCTGTCTTTGCATAATGCATTAGTCTTCTCTGCTGCCATCCGCGAAACAGAACATGGTTTAGGGAGGCCCTGTTACTCTGTGAGTCCCACCATCACTCACTCAAATAAAGGGATCGGGCTACGTCTGCCCTGTAGCCACAGGCGTAGCAGGGCAAGGGTTTATAGAGGACTTTGTACGGAGTCCCAGGAAAATAACAGGAGATCTGATGGATATAGGTGAAGTTGAGCACACTCCACTACAGTATTAAATGCCTACATTGGGCAGAAATCCCTCTCCTCTACATGTGCAAATGTACAAGATGCAGAAATCATAGCAACCACACTGTCAATATCAATGTGCGTTAGAGGCTAAGAAAGGAGGCAAGATGAGAAGCTTTAGTATTAAGAGTTGGGGGTGAAAAAGCTTGGGAAACCATTCTCAGCAATTCCCTTCAAAGCTCTTTTGTTAGTTCTCTTTATAGTCCTGAGCAAGTAGGTTTATGCTTTCAGGATCATTCCCCCCTGCTTTGCAAATTAGTCCATGAAGTCCTGTGAAGCTCCTTGAATAATTTTCACAGCTCAGGGTATGGCACATCTCACCATTTCCAAAGCTATACTCTTTTACTTCCCCATTAAATGCTTTGCCAAATACAAATAGTACGGATGGAAGATTTTCACGCCAAATGTCTATCTAATGATGGTTTTGGCGGGATGGTTCAACTCTTTCAGCTAAACTAAAACAACAGTTTCCAAACATGAGATTAGAGGGAGAGATATTTCATTAAGAAAGTCTGAACTCTGAAGTAAGGACTTGACATTCAGTATTCGGGTGCCTTTATATATGGTATGAGCTTTTTTCTGTGTTCCTGTGAAAATTCTTCTAAGTTTGACCAACATGCTAGCCTCTAAATTAGTAAGTCTGTGCTTCCTGAACAGGAGTTTTTTCAGACATTACAGCTTTTTGTCCTGAATACTCAGAGTTTTCTGGGCATTGCCCCAGCCCCATAGTGCCATTGCTGCAGATTGACTGAGACAGAGCTTTTCCCAGATTTTTTGTCCCTCTCCCCCACTTTCTTCCTTCTCACCTGCTTCCAGCTTCTTTTCTCGTGTCTCCAGTCACAGAGTACAACAGGGACTAGGCAGCTGTTCAGCATCACTGTTAGTCCAGGGGTGACCTGTGATGTGCCCATGGGCTCAGCCCTGCTGTGCAGGAAGAATAGAGCAGGACACAGGCTGTGCAGTGGGAGTGGGGGAAACAGAGGAACAACTGGGGATATAAGCCCACAGTTCAAATGACAAACTGTGTGCCTGGTCATCCCAATCTGGTAGACCACCAAAATTTTCCTCCTTTTAAAAATTCCTACATTATTTCTTGTACCTTATAAAAATCCACAATGTATAAAGGATCTCTTGTTAAATTTCTCATTCTTTTGCTTCGTGCTTCTCAGCTCCCGTGCAGATGTTGTGAACATCCTGCATAAGAAAGATCTTCTCATGGCTTATTCTGGACACCTCCTGATGTGCAGCCTTGGGGCTTTCTGGAAGCTGATGGGTGTAGGTACCCCATGGGAAAATAAATTTGCAATCACACATTAGTATTGTGTAAGCAGCTGCCAGTTTTGTGTCCTGGACTTTCAATCCTTGGATATTTTTAATATGGATTTAAATGCATGATTTTAATAATATTATGAAGTAGAGTTATGGTTTTGTGGAAGCAATTTTAAACCTCAACTGTAGCACTGTTTTCAAAAGTACCTGGTGTTTAAATGTAGCTGAACAAAGGTGCACAAACCTGGGAGTTCATAGGTCCACTTGAATATGGTGTACTCAAGCACAAGTACATTTTCAAACAGAAATAATCTCATCATTTCCCTTTAAAGTTAGGAAAACTTGTAATCCTCATTAACAGACTTGTTTTTATGCCATTTCCAAGATTAAGGCTGATTTCCATGTTAATCTCTCCAGCACACTAGAGAAGACATACTTCCCTTTCCTCCGAAAATAATACAAGAACTGAAAACTTTCAGTGTGAATCCCACTGAATATAGATGTTCTTTGGCCCACTGAATGAAAACCTCAGAGATTTAATGTATGTCAGAAGAGCATTATAGTAGAAATTATTTTACAGTTCTGGCTGTCATGTTGCTACTTTGCAGTCACTCTAAGCCTGTACCAACTCTAAGACTATAATCCTGCTCAGGTGCTCCAAGACCACTGGGGAATTTGAGAGCCATGGTTTATAAAAAACGTCTGGAAAAGGCTTCCCATTGTCTCGAAGTGAAATGTGGCTGATGGTGAAATCTGATGGTAGATTGGAGAGGAAGCTGTGACCAGACTGCAGACAAGATATACAGCTCACTGGAAAATGCTCCGAGCCACCAGGATACAAGGCAGGAATGCTCCACCCATCCTATATTAGGCTGGGCAGTTGGGGGGGGACAATCAAAGCTAATTCAATTTCTCCAGTGGTCCTCAATTTTGGAATTTCATGCCTGAGTTTACAGGAATTAGAGGAGTCCCAAATGTTTCTTTGAGCTGTTTCAGGCACCATAAAATTTTACTTAGATCTGCTCAGACATGAGTATTCCCCTGTGAAAGAGCACAAAGGTCTGTGACATTGCAATACAAAAAACGGCTGAGAACAAATGACATCAGAGACCTTTATCCATACCTTTGCTACCTGGTAATAGTTGAAAAAAAAAACTAGAAATAAGCAGAGCGGGGACAAATCCTATTAGAAAATCTAAAGACAGAAGCTCAGTTCAGCTTAAGTTATGATTAGGGTTTCTGCTAATTCACGTGTATTTGTACACAAGGATAATTTCTAGACACTCAAGTAAATACTCACTGTGTTAAAAATTATGAAATGCGGCTTAGAAAATCTATTATTCCTGGTTTTGGGGCCATTTTTTCTTGTTGTTTTATACCATCTTTAAAACTTTCATGTCTTGATGTAGTCATGAAGCAGATCCAGCATGATATGGTTGAGGTCAGTGATTATCCGCTTGAAAGTTCAAGCAGATTGCAAATAATCTACTATGTGAAAGAAGTAAGTTTCTCATTATTCTTCAAGGATAGACTAAATGAGCAAAAGCTCTGTAGCAGCTTGTATCTAAATTACAGAATCACAGTTACTAATCCTATAGCTGATGTTGTCATGTTAAAAGCTAAATTAAATTTTCCGAATTATTAAGGAAAAAAAAAAAAAGCAAGTTCCATGGTTTGATATGCTTAACAGTGGCTAATACAATTAAGACTGTAATGGATTTCAGTTACAGAAAATGACAGGAAATAAGGAAATACAATGAACACTGCACAAAGGACTATGCATAGTTCAGTCTGGAGCTCCCCTGAGATAAATTACCAAGTCCAGGGAATATCAACATGTCATGAAATTAGTTCCAAAGTGTTTTCTAGAAGTATTTGTGTCTCTGCCTTGAAATTGCTTTGCTATCCTTCCTAGTTGTAAAAAGTTCAAGCAGCCATTCAGAGACTGGAAATACCCTTGTTAAGTAAGCAAGAAAAAGCTACTGAAAGTGAGATGGCAAAGGAAATAGTTTTCAGGCATGGCAGAGACTTCAACTGGACTGGAGGGGAAAAACAAGTGGAAGCAGAAAGGTGTGCATTGTTCAGCCAGAGTCAAGTAAAACCCAACACATCAAAGGGCACAGTGTGATATTTTTTGAGGCAAAAATACGAAAGGAACATCTCCTACCATATGCTAAACATTGCATATTTCAACAGAGCATCCACAGCACTGATGAGAAGTTAACAGTAGTGCTACAAAGATTGCAGCTTCAGTGGCTGTTCTTGCAGTAACTCAAGATGAATGGACTTTCCAACCAATAAATAAGACGCATTTTGTACTGGACACTGACTGTTAAAGATTCTCTCTGCAGAGGTGATGCTTAAAATGTAGTGATTTTACCTCCACTGAAAAGTATATATATGAACTATATTTTTATGTTGCAAATCTGAAGTCTTGAAAAGTGCAATGGGTAAGAGCAGCTCTTATTGAATTAAAGATGGATTGAACCTTCAGTCTTCTCAGAAAGCTGCCTCCATTGGAGGAGGAAGCAAGAACCTAAGGAAGAGTTTGAGAACATCTTCAAGATGGTAGGGAAGCTGTCAGCACAGTAAAAAACAGGCCTGCAAGTATAAAACTGTTACAGGATTCACTGTAATGGTAAAACTCGTTTTGCCTTAAAACAGAGACTTAGAAAAGTTCTTGGATATGCTAGTCATGCTGGGAATTGCATGGGGGTTACAGAAGTGAAATTGTTAGTACTTCTGAGGAACTTTGGTTCCTCAAAAGTACTGAAAACTTAAAAAGGCAAGTTTTCCATTATCTGAACGGAGAAACATATTGAGGGATATAGGTGATGCCAAGTATTTTCTATGCTAGATGCCACCGCTGGATTCTGGCAAGAGCACCTCAAAATACAAAACACATATTTATGTACATTCAACACACTCTTCAGGAGACACAATTTCTGCAGTCTGTGGTGTGAGCTGTGTTTAGTATTCCAGGTGTTTCACTAGGAGAGTGAGGTGAATTTGGGATAGTATGGAGGGTAATTGGTCCTGCACATCATTTTGACCTGAGAAAAGCAGCAGAAGAGCACTGTAAAGTCCTCAGGCATCTCGAGAGCTTATGTTGCTGGAGTAAAACTGAAAAAAATGCAAATATAAATTTTTTTTCATGTACAAAAAAAGATGGGAAGAGGTATTAAAGCAGTAAGATGTGACGGCAGGTTTCCAGGTGGTCAGAAAACCACCAGTTTTCCTGCCTCAAGAGATGAGGAAGCCACTGAGAGTTTCCTTGGACCAGTGTAGTGCATAGGAAAGTTTGCAACTCCCTCATTTCCTTGAAGTAGCAGCTGTAGCTCTCAGGCACAGAGTGTGACAGACCAAAAATGCCTGCAACAGAAGAAGACACAGAGAAGGTGAAGGGTGATGTGCTCACGAGGCTCAGAAAGGGATGCAGGAAGTGACCACTGAGAGAGGTCTGGAAGGCACAGAGTGCAAACTTTGAACAGCCTTGGAGGCTAAAGGAGTTAATGAACGAGGCTAAAGTCCGGGGAGACTGGAACAGTAAATGCAAAAGCGAGTTGTCTACAGATGCCTCCGAGGAGGGTGTCAGTGTGCCTTTCCTGTACCAGTGGGGTCAGAGCTGGAAACCAGTGGCTTGTATGTCACACACACCAACAAAAACAGAGCGTCAGCATGTTCAAATAGAGAAGGCAGCTTTGGCCCCAGTCCACAGGTGTAAAATTTCACTTCTTTATTTATGGGAGGCCAGTGTTAGCTAAACTGACCATAAAACCTTCCAAACATCGCCAAGAGGGACCTGGTAACTCTCACGCTGTACATATATGCTTTTCTCTTTTAAGAACAATTTGAAGGCAAATCTCAGAAAGATTTAGTGGTTTCAGAGTTGTTTCAGAACATTAAATAAAAGAACAATGGAGCAGAGCTCAGAACTGATGGGATGGATGATATTTGCGATAAAATAAAATAAAATAAAATAAAATAAAATAAAATAAAATAAAACCAAACCTAAAGCATGGTAGCTCTCAGATGAAACATGGACTCTGAGCTGCAGCTAGAGATACTCATCAAACTACTAGTTAAGAATGGTTAGAACAGCTCCTACCTCAGTTTGAGGGTAAGATCTCTTTACAAGGCAGAATTTTGTTTAAAGGTGTGAGGGTGTTGAGTCCTAATGTACTACAGGAAAAAAAAAATCCATGCTGTTAAAATGTGTAAAAGAGAAGGGAAACATTTCCACCAGCAAAAGAGTAATTGCTCCATGGGGAAAATTAAGCACATATTTATTTGTGCTATCTGCAAAAACTCCATTCTGCACTCTTATTCTAAACAATATAAGATACCCTCAGTTTATACTATTGCAATTTGAGCAGCTGTCAAATCTAATTTTCTTTTACATGGTATTACTGATGCAGTGAGGTCTGATAAATTAATGCCAAACTGTGGTCATGAGTTCAAGCATTTGCAGGGTGAATTTAGGGGTTTGGACATGAAGTACTAATTGCTATTATTCCAAATATAACAGATGGGTGGGAAATGGTGTAAAAATATCTAAAGAAGAATGCTTAGTCAGACTCTGATCCATGTTTAGATCTGTTAAATTGCAGATTGTCAGCATGGCTTGTCACTCTCTGAGGCTTTGCTGAGTAGAAAACGAAAGCCAAGAATGGTCCAAACAATTAGAAACTGATGTCAGAGATATTAACGACCTACCNCAGGCAAATCTCAGAAAGATTTAGTGGTTTCAGAGTTGTTTCAGAACATTAAATAAAAGAACAATGGAGCAGAGCTCAGAACTGATGGGATGGATGATATTTGCGATAAAATAAAATAAAATAAAATAAAATAAAATAAAATAAAATAAAATAAAACCTAAAGCATGGTAGCTCTCAGATGAAACATGGACTCTGAGCTGCAGCTAGAGATACTCATCAAACTACTAGCTGAGAATGGTTAGAACAGCTCCTACCTCAGTTTGAGGGTAAGATCTCTTTACAAGGCAGAATTTTGTTTAAAGGTGTGAGGGTGTTGAGTCCTAATGTACTACAGGAAAAAAAAAATCCATGCTGTTAAAATGTGTAAAAGAGAAGGGAAACATTTCCACCAGCAAAAGAGTAATTGCTCCATGGGGAAAATTAAGCACATATTTATTTGTGCTATCTGCAAAAACTCCATTCTGCACTCTTATTCTAAACAATATAAGATACCCTCAGTTTATACTATTGCAATTTGAGCAGCTGTCAAATCTAATTTTCTTTTACATGGTATTACTGATGCAGTGAGGTCTGATAAATTAATGCCAAACTGTGGTCATGAGTTCAAGCATTTGCAGGGTGAATTTAGGGGTTTGGACATGAAGTACTAATTGCTATTATTCCAAATATAACAGATGGGTGGGAAATGGTGTAAAAATATCTAAAGAAGAATGCTTAGTCAGACTCTGATCCATGTTTAGATCTGTTAAATTGCAGATTGTCAGCATGGCTTGTCACTCTCTGAGGCTTTGCTGAGTAGAAAACGAAAGCCAAGAATGGTCCAAACAATTAGAAACTGATGTCAGAGATATTAACGACCTACCAAAGTGGAAAAAAAAAATCAAAGGGCAGGGGGAAAGAAAGATAGGATTCATGGTGTTGGAAATGGCCTTCACTTCTTGCAAATGATGCATTAATCCATGATGATATGAGGTCATCACCTGTGATAGGCCGTGTCTGTGGGAGGACAGAAGTCACCTTATCCAAAGAGACTGAGAAACTGAGCACCAGGAAACAGCAGCAGCAGCCTGAGGTGCAGTAGCCCTCAGATGTGAAATCAGTAGAAGAAAAGGGTTGGCTGTCTCCTGAGATCAACATCACCAACCTCCTGGTTCAATTTGCAAAGTCTGAGTGCAAGAGACTTTGTAACCCTAACTGGCCACTGTTAGTCAGCTTAGCCAACAGGTCAAATCATAAAGTTTTTAATTATACATTCTGTTAACAGTGGGCTTTAGGTCTTGTTATCAGCTTTTGACTTGGAAGGCAGGATCTGTTATTGAATGACATGAGGAAAAACTGTGCTTTCAAGAAAGACAGAGAGTCCAGGCTGTGCACTAAAAAAAATACTGTTCTGTAAGTTCTTGGGAATGCACTCAGAATAAAGGTCTTGCCTGTGGTTCCCAGGTTAGACAATGAATCAGGGACTTGGATGCAGCCACAGTGTGGCACATAACTGTGCACAAAGGCTAGCTAGATTTTGTGGAGAGCTGCTGGCACTGCCACAGTGGCCAACCATGTGGGTGGTGCGCATGCAGGTGCACAGACCAAGGATTAGGTCCTGGTGTGTCCCAAAAAAGTACTCAGGAGGAAGCCCTTCATTGCAGGATAGCAACCACTAGGTGACTTTGAAAGGGCCATCCAAGAGAAATGTGGCACCCCTAGGATGTGGCTAATTCTGTGGTTTGGTGTGCTTTAGAAGCATCCAGTGGCACTTGCATCAGGAAATTTTGTGTTCTGGAGCTTTTTCAGGCACTAAAATGACTTCTAAATTCTGACACCTTCTGCCAGGTGCAGCCAGGGTCCCTTTGTGTTCTCAGCCTCTGTTTTACAGGGAGCTGCAGTGCAGCGAGGCTTGGTCTCTTGCTGGTGGGGTGCCTTGTGACTATTTTGCTCAAGGAAGTGCTGCTGATTACCACTGCTGGCGTCTTCTCATGCCTTGCAAGCAGGGTGTTCAGCAGCTGCAAAGACCCCAAGAAAGAATCAGAGAGGCTGGGCCAGGCACTTCAGAGGGAAAGAGTGGAGTGGGAAGCACAGCAGAATTTGACTATGAAAGCTGGAGAGAGAAGAGGTCAAAGTCTAGACGTTTGGGAGCAAAGGTTCACTTTGAATAGAAAAGGGGCCCTGGTGGCCTCTAAAATAACCATAAATGTCTGTTTACAGGAAGTGGTTGAATGGAACAGATCAAGTTAGGGTACCCGAGGGCCTTTAAAACTTGGAGAAATCCTGTGTTTATGAGGTAGAGGGGAATTGGTCAGAGCTGGGAACATTGGAAAGTTGTTGGTGAACGGACTGCCTTCAGGCAACCACAGCTCTGGGAAAGCAGGGCTCAGCTGACACATGCCTCTGCAGATGGCAACCCAGAGCAGTGTCCACACTGCAGAGCATGTACAATCCATGGCCAGCTTAATCTGCTCGCAAAATAAGTGGGAAAACATCCCCATGGGGTAAAACCTTATGTACACTCATGAGCCTCGTTTGTGTTGCAGTCTGTGCTCCCGGAGCTGCTGAGCTTGTTCTCCTGAGCGCATTAACAGCGACGATCTAACACAAAAGGTCTTACCCAGTTGTCTGACTCTTTGGTCTCTTCAGCCATCATATGGCTAAATGAGACTGGGAAAAAGAAGGGAGTGGGAGAGAAGAAAAGCAAAGCAGAAGAAAAACGGGGTTCCCAATTACTGGCATGCACATCTCCATATAGACTAAGCAGCAAGGGCTCACAGTTAGCAAACTGCTCATTAGAGCCAAGGCATTAAGTCATTTCTCCAGGGAAGAATAAAACTGAACTCAGAGACCAAAACTCTGCCAGAAAATGTAGGGCAGGGGGAGGGGAGGAGAAGTGGTTCAGAGAAAGAGAGCAAAAAGACGGCATAGGAGAAAACCCCCACCAAGGAGGGAAAATGGACGGTGGGTAAACCAGGAGAATGAAGGGAAACAAAGGCAAGCAGAATTGAGAGCAGGTGGGCTGTGGGATAATTACAGTGTTATAACACTCAGTAATTTCTCAGACTACATTCTTTCTAGGCTTTGGTGTAAACAGTTAAACAGGGAGCAACTTCTGCCCTGATGGAGAAAACAGCAAGTACTTAAGGAGTTTTTGGCTACAGAGTCTGTCAGCGCCCTGGACCTAGTCTCAGCATTGACTGCTAGCTCAGGCTCCAAAGCAATGTTTCACGGCAGTGTAGCAATGAAGAGGTGCACAGCCCTGCCCTGCCCTGGGACACACCGCAGGCCTGCCTCTCTGGTAACCCTGAGTCCCTGCGGGAGGCTCAGCAGCGCTCAAAGCAGCCCTACAGCACCAGCAGCACTGCTCTGCTCTGGCCGTCCTCACACCTTCAGCAGTTTTTCTGTCCAAAGCACACAGGGGTAAGTTAGTGGAGATTCAGGCTCACTAGAGCCTTTCACTAGAGCCTCCATCTGGCAGTCCCAGAGCATTCCTGAGAGGTGAAACCACCTCACTGGCTGGCTGTCATGGTGACTGCATTGCAGTTGTAGCTGTATGGATCAGTGAGGTGTGCTGCCACCAACACCTAGCTGTGCACTCCGAACTGCAACAAGGCTTCTCATCCTATTACCAGCTGCAAGAAAAACTTTTGACCTGGAGGGAATGTATGCTTCAAGTGGGACCTGCAACGCCCATGTGGGTGGTGATGTTAGGTTATTGTATCTGTGCCCCCTGGGGCATGCCCCCATGCATGGGTTAACAGGAAAGGGATTGTTTTGCAAAGCCAGCAGAATACAGAAGAGGCTATAAATCAGCACATGGATACAGAGGATTTTATTCTTAGGAGCCCAGCAAAGGGGAAATGTTCTCTCCAAAGGGGAATGGGTATTTGTGAAGGAAAAAATGTCATTTTAGGCTTTTCTAAGATCTCTACCCTTGGAGATTTTCAAAACACAGCTGGATGAGGTTTTGAGCAATCTGATCTACCTTTGTACCCATGCTGCTGTTTATTGTCTACTCCAGAGAGCTGGCTAACCAACTCTTTTGGTCTTTTTGTGAGGACAAATTCAGACTGTTATGGCTCAAGGATTAGTAAAGTAATTTTAGCTAACCTGCCTGTTTGACATTGTATCAAGTTAGATCCAGTAAATGTTAGGCCAGCTGAGCTCTGTTGAAATTTTGGTTGAAGGAAACAGAATTGAAAATTACGTGTTCAGCTGCTTCAGCTGTGTCCTAGAGATGTCTGTCTGCTTGGCCAACCAGCAGCTGAGTCACCATTCCTGTAAGAATTTAAAAGGTGTGTAGATGTGGCACTTACAGTCATGGTTTAGTGGTGGACTTGGCAGTGTCAGGTTTATGGTTGGGCTTGATGATCTTAAAGGTCTTTTTTGACCTGAACAATTCTATGATTCGATGCCTGACTGAATCTGTTACCTAATGGAAGTCAAGGAAGTTGTGTATTCTGAATGAGTGGCTATGAATGGGGAAATCACAGTTTGGATAAACACAATTACAAAATTTAAAGATAATATGCTATAGATTTTAAAAGAAACAGTATTTTGCATTGTGCTTAACTTCTAATAAGCTCCGGCAGAGTCTGGGGTCTGCATTTGTGTGAGGTTTGCACTTTGTTCTAATGTTGAAGATGACTCGCATTTAATATGCATCTGGAAATACAACAACACATTAAGCTGGTATGGATGTTTTAAATTAATCTTCCTTGGAAAATACTGGTAAACAATGGTAATGCTAAAAAAGGAACTGCTATGAGAAATTCCTAACTTGAACAAGTTATTAAAGTGGTGTAGGATTTTCCATCTTCTGATCAGCCAGTACATGATTTTGCCTCAGGTTGTTGTCAAGCTAAGCAGCCTATAATTCCCTGCCACATATACTCTTCAAGCATTGGCGCATCACTAATATTTTCCAGTTTGTTGGAGTTTCTTTGTCCTTCCAAAATGCATTAAAAGTTATGATTGCATCCAACAGTGCTGTTGACCCTGTAGTGGAGACCTGGTCTGGTCCTGGCTGTACTTCAGTAACTCTGAGGGGTTGTAATTTGCCTGTGCATTTTAAAATTACTCTCAAAGCACTTAAACACAGTGATCCTCGTTTTACGTAATCTTTGGACTCACCCATTCAGCTCATATTGCAACCACCTTATGGGGTCTTCTTTTTTTTTTTTTTTTCCTCCTCTTTTTTCTTTTTTCTTTTGGTAGTATGAGTCCATTACATCCAAGCAGGTCCAAGATGAGCAGCAAGACTCCCTGAAGTCTCCCATTTTCCAAAGGAAAACAGCTGCAATACACAGACCTTGAATTATCCTTATCCTTAAAATGTAATGGGATGGGATCAACAGGATTGTTTCTGGCTCTGGACACCAGAAGAGTCAAATGACATGCGATCAGAAAAGGTTAAAACTTGCCACCTCATTTTGGTTCCAGCTTTAGGAGAGATTTGAAGACCTAGGAAGAAAGAAACTAGCACAAGTCTTACAGACTCATCCCCTGAAACAAGCTAGGGGAAAAAAAAAAAAAAAAAAAAAAAAAAAAAANAAAAAAGGCAAAAAAAAGCAGGGTAAAGAGAAAAGGGGGTCTGAGAAATCCCAACTTATGTATATTTTTCATTGGCACAAGCCACTCTTGCTTAACATGGGCCAGGCTGCTGCTATGGGGACCCCGCTAGGAGCTCAGAGGCTCACGGCATGCATGAGGCAATGGAAAAGCAGCAGGCAGGGACTAGAAATGGCTGAACTTTATTTTTCCAAAGTGAAGATCTTTGGTGGGCTGCAGATTACATTGGAAATCAGACCCTACACCCCAGGATCCCGCAGCTGTCCCTCTCCCCTCTAATTTTTCTCTGTCAGATTCAGAGCTATAATTAACCACAAGGTCTTAGTGATACTATGTGAAAGTCTGTGTGTGTGTTTGTGTGTGTGTGTGTGCACGCCTGGGCTTACTCACCCCAGTGGGCATAATCCTCTACTGAAGACTGACAGGTTCACGTGGAGAGGAACTTTTTAACTAATTCACTTCTAAATGCTTCTATTTCTCTCTCTTCCCTTTACTTCCCTCTTCCCTCCAGGCTGCAAAGGGCATCCTGATACTGGAACCACATCTCCACACAGAACCGTCAGCAGTCATCCCAGCACACATCCATGAACTCCTTTGTATTAGCCAGGTAGAGATACCCGGCCAAGGTGCTTATTGATGTGCTGTTATCTCTGACTGAGCCAGGTTTCTCAGCGCAGGTCCCTCAGTATTTTCCTGGACTCAAACAATGTCGGATTAGAGCGTGTTGGAGATGAAGAGTTCTGACTCAGCACTGGCTTGCCAAGACCTTGTAGCAGGTAAGGGAAAAATATCTAAAGGCCAAAGCACACTTCTCTCGCTCATCTGAGGAGCTGTATTTGAGGCAACATACTAATCTTCCATATTCCTTATCTCAGCAATTCCATTAAAGTCACTTGGTATTCAAGCACTGAGAGACAAAGGGAGAGCATGATTTGGCATAAATAAAGAAAATGTTTGGGACTTTAAAAAAAAAAAAAAACCAAACATGGTATTTCAAATAAAAATGTCCACAAAAATAATAGGAAGATACTCAGGATTTTTTTTCAGGAAGGAAGAGGTGACTTAAACTGCACTTCCACAGACCCAGCTTTGCTGATGTTGATGTACAAACTAGTAGGAGAACAGGAAATTCTAGCTCATAAAAGGACTGTTTTAGGGGTTCTACAGGAAAAGAAAAACTTTGGAAGAGTCTACAAGGAGGAGATCACTTGATCTCCCAGTGCATGGTAACACAGAGCAACAACTTCCTACAATTCTAACCACAGGTTCCTACAAACTGCAAACTGGTAAGCATTGCAGCCCCATTTCATCTGTGGAAAAATGAGGCACAGTGAGTACATCTGTGATATAGCTTGGATTTTCATTGATTCTCCTAGTACAACACTGAGCTACTGCTGCTGCAGCAGCATGGATGATTCTCAGCTAGTTAAAACAGGATCAGGAGTGACTGTTTACATGGGTTGGTTGATTTAAATCCCACCTTTGCCTACACCAGTGTAACGTGCAATAGGTCCAGCCTGGAACCCAGTGCTGGTTCCTTTATCTGTCTTTGCTACTGCCATGACAGGTATAAAACAGGTAGTAGAAAGAATTCAGTTCTAGAGACTCTGCTTTGTCAGGCTACAGATAAAGCACCCTGACACTGGAAAGCCAGAGTTAGACCAGCTTGGTGTGTCTGGCAAGGCAAAAAACCACAGGTTGGTGGGGTTTTTTTGGTTAAAGTTTAAATTTAAATGAAGCATATGCATGCCTAATCCATTCTAATCTATCTGGGTTCTTATATCCCATTAATCACTGACTTGTATTAGCACCTCGCACTGTCATCTCCGCAGCTGCAGAAAGCTGCTGAGACCACCATCTCATCACAGGCATTCTGATGACTTGTCACTGGATTTCGTGGGAGCAACAAAACAGCTAAGAAGCCAAAATCACTTCCCATTGCAATGCTTTAGAGGAATGATACAGGCGAGAATTGATGTAAGCTGATGATCATGACCATGAGTGACAGACACTACAAAAACCATGCTGTAAAGCATTTATTAAACAGAGGTTTTCAGAAAAGTGCACCACCTGAAGACAATGTTGTTTCTCTCAAAACAAGGTGACTTTCAATTGATTGTTCCACTTTGTATTATAAAACTTGTTTAAGAGCACATATTTTATAACAGTTTTACCAAAACCCAAATAAATAAGAAACAAGTACTGAAATAATCTAGGACACATAGGGAAAGGCTATGGATTATTTCATAGTTATCTATCTCCCTACAAATTGACTGGGAACACAACAGGATTGAACTTCTTAAAAGACTATCTTTTATTAGCTCAAGTGATAATCTAGGTCATCTCAACTGTTTAACTGAATGCTTCAGGACACTTTCATAGAGTTAAAATTTTATAGTCAGCATTCAGGCCAGGGCCCACCTAGTTGAAGTAGATTGCCCTCACTCTAAATTAACTCCTGCAGTTTCAGTTTATATTTTTTGCCTTAGCTACTTGGGCAATTTAAGCTGTTATTATGAACTATTGCCCAGAGGTGAATACACTTCAGTGGTACATGAAGATCTTGTCTTTTTTCAGCTATGTTTATTTTCCACAGGCTCTAAGATAAGCGTCTTCAGGTTTTGCAGTTGTGCATCTTAGTAGCACATACCTTTTTTCAAACCCTTTCCTTCTCTGTTGAGGGCTCCAACCCACATACAGACACGCAACCCGCCCAGGTCCAGTAGTGGGAACATGAGATGGTTGGATCAGTCACTGCAGGTCAGTGACAAGGAGTTTATGGTCTGAGGTATGCTTGGACAAAGAATCCACTGAACAATTTCAGATGAGAACAAAATAAATGGAAATCCCAGTCTGCTTGCAGACAATTTGGAAATAGAAATAATTTTTTGAATTAATTAGTTTGACTAGCTTCAATCACAAAAAGAGCATGAAGGCATGGATCTGTACAGAGCAGAAAGGCACATAGCACATTAACCTAAAGCATGAATGAGCAGCTGACTAAATTTGTAATCTTGACATAGACATCCCAAAAAAATCAAATTAGGAATGAACAAACACAGTAAACACTTACTCCTTATATAAAATTGAAAGCTACTTTTCATTAAATGTAACATTGTGTTTTGAGTTGAATTGTTTAAACTGTATTCTTAGTACAGCTGGTCATCAGTTTCGAACATTTACTGTAGGAGTTTTCTTGGCACTTAAATCCAGGATTTACAGCTCATTTAGCTACACTACCTACCTTGAGCTGTATTCAGCAGGTAAATTGCAGTTCTGAGTGGGCAGGTCACAGGTGTATCTCGTACATATGGTATTGAAGTTTCACACAGAAGGTCACTTTGAGTGTGACTCGGAAAATTGCTTCTATGAAGGAGAGATGTAGCTGGCCCTTTAGAAACAGTGAGGGGTTAAAAACTGTTCCCTTGAATTTATTTCTGATATTGGTAGAGGGCTGAAACCACCAGCCTGCTGATTGATGGGTTCACATGGGGCGACCTTAGCATTAGCAACGCGACTCTGGTTGCCTGGTAAACACAGGCAGATGGATCCAGCTCCAGTGATTTTCAGCAGTGACGGATGGCAAAGGTATTTCTGATCCGCATCACACCCTGCAGATCCCATGAAAATGACTTGGCACGGGGCGGAAAGTATTAGATTCGTGTGACAAATAACTACCTGACATCAGCTGAGGCTTCTTCAGAAAGGTTATGCTGCAAATAACCGGCTTTTACGTAACTTTGTTTTCACGGAGCAATAGAAAGACTTATGGTTTGTTTATTTATTTGAGAAAATGTAATGCAGCTACTGTCTGATAAAAACTACTCCTTGGGAATATATACCCAAGTAGTTGTATTCCAACACTCTCTAGGGTTCAGGGTGGTTTTGGAGGGGTTATGTTTGTTTGTAGGTTTAAAGCGTGCATGTTTTGACTTGTTGCTATAGCCAATGTTATATGTACTTCTTCACGGGCAAGAATTAGCGTTCAGATAAGACATTTACTCAGAGCTACTGTGATGAGTCTTTGCTTTTCTAACACTTCAGTTCTAAAGTTCTTGACTTTTATTCCTTCTCTTTTAATGAGTCAGTTGCTTCAGCAGCAAAATCAGCATTTTAATTAGGTGTGTGCTCAATAAATACTCCTCTGAGCTTCAGACCTTTGTTTTTGTGAAGTAGCTTGTTTGTATATAAAAACGACTGGGGCAGGCATGTGTTGAGAAGGCTCTAAATACTTTATGCCTATCTTTAGCTGATAGGTGTCCCTTCCGCAGGATAACATCCTCAAAATGTGTAGTGTGTGAGTGCATGTGTTCCTGCAGCGAGTTAAAATAACTGTTTGCACCTTCCGTGATGCATGTTACCATTCCTGCCAGGATAATCCGGTGTGGTTGTATCTGATAGGACATCAATAACAAGCCTAGAACTTGGCACATGTCATCTCCCCAAGATGGAGTGCCTTGTTTCTCTGCCTGTGTTGTGCTGTAAAGCTTCTGTCACTATTTAAACCTTCTTCACTAGAGACAGCAAAATTTCCAGGTGGCCCAAAGTCGTCCCCTTGTCTGTATGGTGAAGTCATTCTCCTGATTTTCAAAGCAAAGGAACACAAATTAATAGAAACAATGACATAAAGCAAGTTTCTGGAATAGTTGAGGAAAAGTTGAGTCAGCGTAACACTGCCAATGAGCAAGGAAAACTTCAATTTCTTTTTTCCCTTCTGGAGGGGCTTATCTCTCTCCCTAGGCTTTTAATCAGATTTACCCATTTATCCAGAACTCTGCACAAAGCAATAAGGTTGCCTATACTTCTGTAACCATGCTTACAGGCTTTTTTCCATATATTTTAATTATAATTTATTAATCTTTCACCTTTTTTTTGTTCAGTTTTCCTACATCATTAGTCTCCAGTGTTCATCTCTTTTTTCTCGTGCCATGCACCTCCCTTCCTCCCTTCCTTCCTTCCTTCCTTCCTTCCTTCCTTTTTTCCCCCCCTTCCTTTCATCAACACAGGCTAAAGAAAATAGTTTTGTTTTGAAGGTCACTATGTGAATGTATGAATGTGGGTTCATTCTCATCTTCTACAGAATCTGTACCTTGCTGCCTGGAGTGTAAGCTGCCTTTGCCCACTTGATCTTGGAGGCAGACAGTGCTGCAGAGGGGCAGTAGCAGACTGCAGTTCTCACAGTATATCCTTTTCAATGGTATTGCAGAATTTCTAAAAAATTAGAGCTGAGACCCTGAAACTGGCTTAGTTTTCTTTCAGCAAAGCACGCCATTCTCTCGGCACCCTATGTCTCTGGTGTGTTTCCCTTTTTTTGCCTGTGGCACTCCTTTAGCCAGAAAACTTTACTGCAATTGATTTTCAGCCCTTTCCCTCATGTCCACACACTTGTCTCCACCAAGCAGGGATCTAGCTGAATAATGCCAGAGGTAGTTCAGGAAATAAATGCTGGGTAGAGCTCACTGCAGGGTAGAGCAGGCACCTTGGGCTGCAGCACACCACCACCTCCCATGCTGGCTTCCCATGGAGGCACAAGATGGGGAAAGAGCTTCAGCTTGGAGCTCCACGTGGATGCATGCAAGTGGGGAAGGGGTGGCTGTGCCACTTGTCCCCACACAGAGGAGCACTTGGAGCAATGGTGTGCACTGCCAAGTGTTATGCAGAAATTCCAAGACATATGTCCTTTCCAGGAGCTCCCAAAACAGCCGGGCTGGATGGTCCCCTGTCTCCAGTTCAGCGCAGTGTGTCATTTGTTAATCATAGGCAGATGAAGTGTGAGGCAATTTTTTCCTAGTTTTATCTATATAATTGATAATATTTCCTTTAAAATGGCAAGTTGAAGATTGGGACATATTTATTAAGTCCTGTGAACTCGAACAATGAGCTCTTTAATACAGACTCAGGGTATTGTGTGCTCCCAAGAATAAATCCTGATGTTTGGAAAGGGCATATCAAACATAGATGGTGCTGTTTGAAGCTGGCTTTTGAGAGCGAATGATGGCAGTTACCCAGGGCTGCGTGTCAGGGGCACTCTGGTTTCACAAAGCTGTTCGTAGTCTGAAGCTGAGTTTTGTTTAGTGTCCTCTAGTCAGAATAGTCAGAAAAGCAGTGTGATGCTGGAGGGTAGTCATAACCAAAACGATTCCAGCTGTCAACACAGTGGAGAGACTTTTAATTTTGTGGGCCCTAAGCTAAAGGCCAGAGTGAGTGGCTGACTCAGTGGTGCATGAAGTTCCCCGTCTGGGGCTGAAGGAGGGCGTGGTGGCCCTGGAAGTCTGTGCTCAGCACCTCAGCAGCAAGCCCGGCACAGTCAGCAAGGTCCATGCCAGCGCTGCGTTGCCAAGTCAGAGCAGAGCAGGAGCAGAGCACAGTTATCTCTCAGGCCTGAGTCTGGGGTGTCTTGTGCAGCCTGGTGCTGCTCTCCTGGTTACAAACTCCATCCAGTGCAGTGTCACATCGCCACCATCCCCAAAAACTTAAACTCAGCTCTAATTTACTGGCCCATGCAGTGCTCTTTCCCACATGATCAGATGAACAGCCAGCGTGCAGTACACGTGGATTGCTTATCTCCTCTTTGCATAGTGCAAACCATGTGTGCATGCACGTGAGAGAGCAGCGTGCACTGGCTAGGGAGCCAGCCCAGGCAATTCTGTCATTTACAGGTCTGTTCCACTGCAAGGGGACTGCATCACTTCCAGATGAGAGATGGCACAGAATCAAGCCCATTCTATAAATTAATGGTCTGTATGAAGTTGTGCTCGTTGATCCTTATGGGTTTCTTCCAAGTCAAGATATTCTATGGTTCTCTGCAGGGCTTAAAATATGGCAGATACCACATATTTAGCAACCAGTAGTGTAAGAACTACAACAGCAAAAAATCAGGATGTGGAGAAAGTGCTATTAGTTAGACCAGGGTGGACCACAATGATCCGGTGCCACAAGCCAGAATGAACCAACAATTGCATGTTACCATCAAAATCCCCCAGTGAAACACTGAAGTGAAGCTCAGATGTATTAGCGTCTAGAGACACTCCACAAAACTGTTGGAAGACATGAGTTTCTAGTCAATTTTAAGTCTTCTGCAGCTTTTTCATTCTACTCAAACGCAAGTGAAATAATTGGAGTCACAGAGCATGGAAAAATCCCTGCCTGTCAAATTCAATATGGATATATTTTCCTTGATTTTCTTCTAGGGAAACTTTAGGCAAATTCACAGCAGAAATGTGTTACAAATACTGTGTGTTGTTGCGACAAATATCACTTCATACTGTGTGAAATAAAAGAATTCTGGTAAATTCAACTAATTCACAAAAATCACTTTTGCTCTTTGCAATGGAAATAAGTTATTTATCTTCATATTTACACCTAAATAGTTTCTAGGCTATGAGCTGCCAGTAACCTCAAGCTGCAGTCCTGCTAGGTCAAGTACTCTTCAGTCACTTGGGGTGTTTTAAATACTAGCTGTAGGTTTATTCTACCTTGCTTTGATAAAGCATTTGCCTGTGCTTTAGTAAGAACAATTCAAACCATGTTTCTGAGCAAAGCCTGTCTTTTTTCTTTTCCCTTATTCTATCCATTGTTATTGTATGGGACTTTTACGAAGTTTTTAAGCTAGTGAGTGAATTAAGGACCTGGAACCATCAGCCAGAAGCTGTGAGTGGAAGTTGGGCTTTCATGTACCGAAAATGGTCCTGTGCAATAAGGTCAGTGTTACACTCTGGACTTCCTTGCACTTACAGTTTCCAATTCCTTCGGGTTTCAAGGAGTAAATGGGAACCACATAACACTGAGAATTGTCTCTTCATGTGAAGGAAGAGGTTTGCTGGTTTTGGCAGAAGGGTTTGGATGGTATAAATTTTGAATGTGAGCAAGTCTGATGCAGTTTCTCCCTTTAGTCACAGCGGGTGGGATGCAGCTGACCAGATGTGGACATCTTCCTCTGAGCTGGATGTCTGGATGCACAGCCTCCCTTTACACAGTGCTAGTTACCTCATGGTTATGTAAACGTCTGAAACAATGAAACAGATCAGGACCTAGAAGTATTTATTTCCCTTTGTGACTTTCAAGAGGACCCAGAGCAACCCACTGAGTCATAAAATGCTTCCTTGCAGACACCTGAAATTAGACATGTTGAATAATACTCTAACAATTTGATCCAACTGCCTTTGAGGTTAACCTCAGTCAACGTCACTGGGTATTTTATAGGTCTTTAAAGGCATTTGATGTGGAAGGCAGGGCAGAGGTTGTCACTCAGATAAGTGCAGGTAAAGGAATATTGCTGAATTTGACTGATGTCACAAAAGATTGCTGCAGCAGGTTAGCAGTGCTGTGCACATCTGTGACAGCTGACACAATGAAATGATCTCCCCTAAGCAAGCAGATGGAGGCTGAGACCTAAGTCATAACCATGCTGGGAATAACATGGGTGTTGCTGGAGATGGAGCAAAAACACAAACTGTTTTTATCACCCTGTCAGATTTATCCAGTGAGCTTCCTTAAAACCACAGTCTCCTTTCAACAACTCAACTTTCCAGCTGGGAGCTACAAATGCCTGAGCTTTTGTGTCTCTCAGGGATTCTCTTGTGCTGTACTTGGCCTTTTCTTCACTCTCTTCCCCAAAAGCCATAGCAATGACAGTAGTGGCTATGCATATGACATGTTTTAATTCCATTTGCAACCACTTCATGGTACGGTTAGCACTAATCATGGCCTGTGCTTGCCACAACAGAGTGGGTGCTTACAAGTCCAAGTGGCAGCTGGACACCCATCTGCTCTGCATGAGCTTGGGCAGTGTCTCCAAACACAGTTAATAGTTGTCTGATAGCAGAAGAAGCCCGCAGCAGTTTGCTTCTGTTTTCCATTAGTGAATCTCTCCACTGTCCTTCTGCAGGATCCAATTAAGCAGATGGATTCACCTCTTCTAGCCTGTCATCTTCCCACCACTATGTTGCAGGAAACCCCTAAATGCAGTGTGCCTGGTAAAGGTCTTTGGAGGAACCGGCTACGCAAACAGAAATGCCGCCTTAGCCACTGCTATCAAATGACCTGCTGCATCCCTTCATTCTTCTTCACAAGACAGCCTGGCCCTTCTGTTTGGCAGGTTCGTTAGCAGGAGGAGAAATGGAGTGTCTGAGGTATGGCATTCTTGTGTCTCTTTAAAAGTTTTTATGGCTGTGATGATGGATGCCGCCATTCCCTCCTGTTCATCCCACCACTGAGCCCGAACTGGAAGTGAAAATGAAGAAGGAGGAAGTAGTAGCTGTAGCAGCAGCTCAATTTCACAAATTGAGATAGCCATGAAACTTGGGAGAGGCTGAGAATCCCTAGGAGGCACCATTTGCACAGTACTATAAGGAGAGGAAGAGGAGAGGTGCACACATTTTCTTATGCCTGTTTCAATATGCCCTGATCTCTGATGACTTCCTTCTCCCTCCAGTGTGTAGAGAATGAAAGCACATGGAATAAAATTCCCGCTGTTGAAATTCTCCAGGAGGAATGACTTTACAGGCTGTAAATATTGTTCTGACAAAAATTTCTAATAAAGCTGAATATTTTTAACAGTTAAAGTCAGCTTTGTCTTTAGAATCCTCCCCATCTTAGAAATAGGCTTGAATAAATGATTCCCATCACACAAGAAAACTCTCCTGCTTGCTGGAATTGCTGGGTTCTTCAGCACCCTTCTTTGGACACTAAGTGTCTGACAGTGAATGGCAGCTATTGGAACACAATGGTCTGCTGGCTGAAGGGCAACTTTAAAATACAGAAAGGGGGCAGACGTACATGGCTTAGAGTAGTGCTTCTTGTGGCAGTACAGAATGCTGACATTTACATTTCACTTACATTCAAAACTTCTTGTGGGCTCCCTTTCCCTGAGCGTGGCTGGGTTTTCCTTCATTTATCTTTCAAGCTGTAGAGGAAACATGGGAGCTGTGATGGTGGAAAGTGTTTGGAGCTACTGATGCTCCAGGAATGGGACACCCAATGGGAGAGGTGTCATGCAGGACAGCTTTTCATTGGATTTACTGAAGTGGTTTTTCTGTAAAGTTAGGATCCCAGCCCAGATCTGTGTGGATCTGCACAGGGGTGAATGAGATGGAGCCTCCTGAAGGTAACAACAAATCTCTTACTTGTCTTGTCCATACAGCAGGAACGCTGTCTGGCAGCACCTGGGACATTTGCTCAATTCTTCCTATGGCTGACAATCATCTGGACCACACCAACACCAGCAGCTCTGAAGTCTTACCCTATGCAGGAAAAGGGCAGATCCTCAAATGCTTGGACGTCCCAGGCTGTTTTTGCATGGTGTTATAACACTGCATCCCCGTGTGCAGGGAGGCAGAGCTAAAGCATCACTGAGGGAAGCCTGGACACATCCTTGGTATCCGTCAGGGCTGCAAACAATGCTGGAGAACCCTTGTGTCAAAAGAGATCACAAGCCTTGACTTGAGATGCCCAAAGCTCTCTGAATCCTTCACACCTCCTCAAAGCCTTTTCTCTTTCTCAACTGATATTTTAATAAAGTTCCCTGCTATTTAATCCCAGATAACCATGTTGCAGTTTAAATCCGTCATCACCAATCTGTTGTGGCCCTCCAGATCAATTACTTCCCTCCCAGCTTAGACCGTTCTTGAAAATTATTGCCACCTCCTATAAATATGGCTGTGAGGTTGCAAAGTGTCAGTTCTCCTTAGAAAGATGATTTATTTAAATAAGTAAAGAAAGAAGATTTGGGCTATTTTTAGGCATCTTTCTTTGATGCTATACAAAGATATTCTCACCATGTTTCTCTGTTCAGCTATGCTGTCTCTGACTTTTCACCCAGTGCAAGAGGCATCCGCAACAGTGGTCCCATGTGGCTCTCAGCAAGTGCCTTTCACTGTTCAGTTTTGTTATTACTGGTTTATTCTTTGTCTTGTGTTCTGCAGTAGAAACAAAGGACCTCCCACAAGACCGAGGTCACCTGAGATAGGTGCAGTACCCAAATAACACTAACAACTGAGTTTACAGTATGTTTCCCATGCACTTCAACTGAAGCATCACTGAAAAGCCCAGCTACAAGATGAGACTGGCCCAAAGTGAAAGCTGCAAAATATTATCTGGAATAGGGAAGACTATTTGAATAGAACAGCTTCTTATAAGGAAACTACAATTTTTTGTAGGGCCAGAGTCACTTTCAAAGAAAAGTTCTTTATCTCTAGAATGAGGCTGGAATGGCCTAGAATAGCCAAGAGCTTGACAGCTAAGGAATTAATGTTTATAGAAGACGTGGGCTCACATGTCTGCGTTAGACTTTTGACTTAGTTTTGAACCCCTCACACGCTGGGTGATTGATTCTAGCATGTTGTTACCAGCAATTTCATCTACAATACCTGTCCTTTTGTGGTCAGTTTTAAAAGACTTAAGGCCTATCTTAGTGCAAACCCCACAAAATTTGTTAAAAACAACAAATATGGACAAAGTGGAAAACCTATCTGTTTCCCAAATGCTCCTATTATTGCCATTTTCCAGGACAGAGGTGAAGTACAAAAAGGTTCAGTGACTTTCCCTATATTACTCAAAGAGTCAGCAGCAAACTGATCTGGGACACCTCATAGTTGGGGTTCTTTTCCAGATGTCAGAATTATTTATTCTTCAGTTTAGTTTAGATCCCAGAAATCACAAGCCTGTATTTTGTCCTTCCTAGAAGTCAGCAAGCATTTTGTATGGACTGAACAAATCTAAGTCACAGGAAACTGTGGGTCACCTTATTCCCTGTCAAGCCTCTCACCTTCACATGGAGTCAAGGGATTGTACTTCTGCACAAGAGGTTATGGATAAGAAGTTCCTGCAGGCTCCTTTCAGAACTCTAAAAATAAGACTTCTCATAATACATATCAGGACTAATAAAGTTTTTGCTCTTCCTCCCACAGAGGGTTATCAACATAGTTTACAAAGTGTCGTCTTTTAGCAACTGCTCAAGAGTTGGCTGTTTCCCACCTCGTGCCCTCTGACACATTTACATGTTCTCTTTATAAAAACACGCAGATAAAAAACCCCTCCCTGTTGTGTCTTGAATATTTTCAACCAAAGAAAAAAAAAATCTCTTGCCAAGTTGTTCAGTAGCTGGAAATGACTTGTCACGTCCACAGACCAGAAATTCTCTTTATTTTTATATGACTAACCATGCTATGATTAATGGCTCACGTAAATAGGCTCAAAATAAATCTGGCACAAATATAGGGAAGGAGAAGGGTAGATGGGATAAGGACTGGATGGGTTTGCTGCAGGACATCGGTGGCGTGAATGGCATAGCAGGCACAGAGGAAGGAAAAAATGTTTCATGCTATTTGTAGCTCAAAATTACAGCTACAGATGGCAAGGCTGTCATGTAGCAAGGGCTCGGGACACGGAGAAAAGGCGACCTGCACTGCACAGACTTGTCCGTCCCTGAAAGCTGCTGTCTCTCTGAAAGGCACGTGGGGCCTCATTGCCCCAGTAGTAGGGCAATATATAAAAGCTTGACTGAAGCTAAATGCACATCTCCTGGAGTGGTTTTGCCCAGTGTTTTACTACACAACAGGTTTTGCTATCCCTCTCCCAGAGGCAATATTTTCCAGCTTCTTTAGTCACCTGTTATTCTGTTTACACTCAGCTCGTATTGTACAGTGACACTTTGGAGTGGAAATGCCAGACACACCGTCTTGGCAAACAGAGACAGCGTACCCCTTCAGTGGGCTCTGAAAAGTTCAAAGTCACAGCTGGTGCAGTTTGTGGGGGAGACAAAGCTGGAGGTGTGGTGAAGGATGGGGATGGGGGGACTCATTCAGACTGTTGATTGAGTCTTGATCACGTGGTAGAACAGAACCCTTTGAGCAAAACTCGGCTTGAATAAACACAAATGCCAGGACATGCATCTAGTGGGGCAGAATGGAAAGCTCTCTCTCGTGTGGAGAGATGGGCACACATCCTGGAAAGCAGAGACTCTGGAAAGGTCATGAGGATGGATAACTCCAGGCAGGTGGCTGAGGCCGAGGAAGCAAGTCAGACACTACAGCTCAATGAGGAAAATGAGGAATGGAAAATGAGCAGTCCAGTTTTTTATCAAGAAGCAGGTCACAGTCACCTGTTATGACACGATCATATGCCCTCACAGACAGGTGGGATCAGAGAGCAGAGGGGAGCATTGGACAAGGCTCTCCCTGTGTGAGTCCTCACAGTCTTGTAGCACCTTTGCTGCTGCAATCCCTGTGGCCCAGCTGCATCCCAGAAATATCCCCTCCTACAGGATTCCTGGTTGCTGCTGGGAGCAGGATGCAGCTGGCAGAGCTGACGTGGCTGTGGGCTCTCTGGAGTCATGGGCCAGGTTAGCACTGTGTTTCTTACAGAAACCCCATTGCAGCTGTGAGTGACAAAGTGTGTCACTGTGAGAACAGTTACCATCAATTTCTGAAGTTGCTTTGCCATTATTTTGTGTCTGAAACAGTCTAGAATGACTCATGTTTCTGAAATAAGCATAACAAGAGCGTAATTTCATACTTTTTGCCATGGTGAAACCTCATTAAAAACTATGAGGTGTTTGGATTTGATGCTGTTTGCGCCTTTCCACCTCTGATGGCACAGATTCCTGGGGATAGGACTCTGGGAACTAAACAGAATTTTGGTTTCTGGGAAACAAAAATCCTTCTGACAAAAACTGTGAAATATTTCTTCTGAGGGCCCAAAATAAGTGAAGTCTTTCCCAGTGAGCAGTGGTAACGCAGAAGGTGTACACAGACCTTGGTCAGCAATACATAAACATTCGATTTCTGCCGCAATGCAATAGTGGAGTTCTGTCTCAGGGAAGCAGATTGCCTCTTTTAAAATGGGAAGCCAGAAATCTGTGTTGAGGTAATGAGGTATTTCCCAGCTGCTAGAGTGTTACAGGATTGTCATGAAGCAATAGAAGGCCTGCCAGTTCTGTGAGTTCAACAATGCTGAGATGAAATGTGTCACTTTTTCCTCTCAACTCTCTCTCCCCCAAGAAACTAAAAAAAAAAAGAGTTTCTAGTGAGCTGAGCTTGCAACTTATGGAGTTACCCCTATAGGCATTAGAAATAAATGCTCTATGACTTCCTCTGTCCAACTTGCTATTGGATATTCTACAACTAACTGTAATTTAAATATCACCAACTGTATATTACACTGTATTTAACAGTCCTACCTTATATATCTTTGCTTGTGCTAATACATTTGTCTATACATTTTTATAAATATGTATATGGAGTGTGTATTATAGGGGGTCAGATATTTCCCATGAATATCTTTTTTCTGAATGGAAATATAGTCTTCAAGAGCTCTGAATTTCCCTATGGCACTTTTGCTGGAGATTTTTACTCCCCATTGGGAAAAATAAAATGCTTTGTTTTGAATTAGCTCAACCTAAATTGAAATACTTTGGTTTGTCAAACTGAATTAAAACATTTCATGAAGGGGCAGTTCAGCTTTAATTTATGTCCACAAGAGTTACTCTGTGCCTTGTGGACATTTTAATTTATAGCCATCATACTCCCATAATGCATCATAATCATCTCTCTCATTAAATTTTTGCAGTGTACTCTGAGAGTCAGATGGCCACAAAACATCACAGGACGCTGGCTGGGAACTTCATCGACCAAGCCACATGATGTATCACCCTCATGAGGCACCACAGCAGTTCCAAGGGACCCACAGTTATATCAAACCAGGCTGAAGCTAAGCTTTTTCTGAGAAAGGACACATTTGCTTTCAGTAAAAACATTACTGTTTCAACATTTCTTCCAGATGTGCATCCAAAATAAATGTTGATATCAGAACTTTCTATAGAACAAAACATACAAATTTTGACAACTTCACTGTCTAATAAGTAAGTTCTACCTTCAAAGCTTTAAGCACTTTTCCGTCTCTGTTGCATAGGAGCATGCACTGTAGTTTTTGATATAGCAAAGCATCAGTGACCTGCCATCTATGTAGAATTATTTGCCATGACTTGGGTCAGGAGCACGAGGGGAGTCTGTTGAATTTCGATAAAAGCTTGAAATTTCCACATCTCCCCACGGGCGTGAGAAATGGTAGATCAGAGGAACCAGAGCACAGGAACAGATAAATTGTAAAAGATGTTTCTAACACTAAAAAATAATTATAAAGCATGAAAGTTAAGACTTTAATTTCAGAATATTTCAATATAGAGCCACAATTGCCTTGGTGAGTCTGTGCCTGCTAGTGGCATTCTGGTAAGGTCTTTAATTACATCAGCACAAAACACAGGACATAAAGCTCAGAAAATATTTACATTACAGCTCTGGATTGAGTCTATTCAGGCATAGAAATGTGACGTATCTTGGAGTGATACTGAAAGAAGGCAGAGACTGTTATGGGGTGGGTGCTCAGATGATGATGGAGGATACAGTTTGTTACGAGCTGAGTGTCAGGAGGGTGTGGCATAAAGCCTGGACACAGCACAAAGGGCACTGACTCTAGTTGACTTTGCCTGGAACTACAGGAATCAAGTACGCAACTACGTAGGTTGGCCTTCAGACAGGACACCATAGCTAAGATCTTTTCTTTTATTAGAAATGATAAGGCAGATTTAAGGTAAGATTTTCAGAACAGCTTCTGCCAAGGCTGGTGCTCCAAAAGAGAAAATGCAAGAGCAGTCATCACCGCCAGTATCACTTAGGATGTAAGAGGTATGGACAGTGTTTGCAGAGGCTGTTTTGAATCACAGTGAAAGAACAGTGATTTTGTCTGGGTTTAGGATCAAGGGACTTTCCACTTTCGTGGCTTTCATTTTTCATTAGGCTGTCAAGGGACGGGATGGTTGTGTCACTGAAATATGGAGATCCCGGCTTCAGACAACACCAGGGGTGGGATTATGCACAACACCTGACTGCCCTTTCCAGAGCAAAGTGTTGACATCTCAGTCTGAGAATACCGTGGTCCAGTGTCTGGTTCTCTCTGTCCTTGAGGGAACTATCCTAGTTATGGACAAGTTAGCTACATGTAACTGAGAATTGTGTCAAATCAAATGCCCCTTTAAGGTCTCCCTGAGGACTGCTGTGAGGCAGCAAGCCTATGTTTAGAAGACCTCATAGGAGACTTGTTTTGCCAGCAGAAGTGATGAGGTTTGCTGTATCAAAATTAGTGTGAGCTCCGGGTGCTGCCTTCAGCTGGCCCAGAGACAGAGTCCTATATACGTGCTGCTCGTGACCTTCACATAAAATACCAGCTGTCTTCCCCTTCTCTCTGACTCTTCAAGGTCATGAGAACATGAGATTCAAGTCAGTTGAAGCCAATTTGGTGCCATTCCCACTTTCTCTGGTGAGGTATCCAGAGCACCCCAGATGCGCATGCCGCACAGATCCTCTCACTTAATCCTTTGTCTTCCATCTTGAAACCTTGTCTGGTCTGTATCTGTGTTTACTTAAAAGACTGTTCTGGCATTGGCACTGATGCCCAAAGCATGTCAATGAGGAATGTTGGAAAACTACCCTGTTCATATCCCCAAAACACTGTCACTGAAGAAGAGGATCACGGAGCATGCTAGCATGGAGACCCAGTAAGTCTGGTGTGTATTCCTAGACCAAGGGCATGCCAGTTCTTTCCCCTTTTTTACCACATAATTCCAAAACAAATAGGGAAGATCACTGGTTCTGGAATCAGAAATGAGTACACAGAAAACTCCCTTCTCCTTCTGCAGTGTAAATTGTAGCAGCTTAAATATGCAAATTTCAAGAAGCACTATTGGTCTAAACGATTGTCCATCAACTCAGGTTCAAACCACCAAACCTTCTCGGCTTGCTACTGGCCTGTAGCAGTCATGGAACGAAATAGGTCTGGATTTTGCGTTTTAATAGTCACTTTGTGTTTTATAGACTTGGATATGTCAAAAGAAGGACATCCCCTAGAGAGATCCCTTTTTATGTGCCACAGTTTGTTCATGACCTCGCACCAACTGCCGCCATGTGTTGCTCTGTTTGGCATCTCCCCGGAGGAGGAGGAGGAGGAGGAATCCCCCTCCAGTCCTCTCCCAGGAGGTGACCTCCATTCTTGGGAAAGACAGGGATTAGCTGAGCCAGCAGAGCACGTACATAACGCAGCTGGGGAGCACGGAGAGTGCTGCATGGCTTCAGCAGAGTCCTGTTACACAGCACTGACCACTGCGGGAAGAAAGGAAGAGGCCTGGAGAGCACAAGCGGAGCTGGAGTACACGAGGTAGTGCCATGCCTGGTGAACATCACCTTCCTGGTTAAAATAGGTGGTTTAAATTAAAGGAAGGTAACTATCATTATTTTTTAATTGATTGGCATGCAGAATTGATGTCCTAGGCTTAGTGTCTTAGTACTGGAAAAAAGAAAGGAAAATGTGAAGGAAATTGAGAAAATTGAGTTGGTCATGCTGATGATACAGGCATAATATATTGATGTCATGTATGGTTTATGTAGATGCACGCACACATACGGCACATAAAGAAGATACACATCCTGGATTTTATACAAAGTAAGAAAGATTTCAGTTAGCCAGGTTGTTCTGATGGATATAAGAAATTCAGTGCAGATTGACTTACTCAGTATTTGTGCTTGCTAATGCCAAAAGCCCACAGGCTGCCAGCTGACTGTAAGCAAAATACAAATAAAAATAAAGCACAGAAATTAAAATCAAATTACCTTTGGTTAGCAAAAGATGAGACATAGCTCACACCCTGATGTGCTGCTAGAGTTGTGCCTCTCAGGATGTGGAATTTTCTTGGAGAATGTTTGGGCTTGTAGCTGTGATTTGTGCACAAAACTGACCGTCATGAGAAGGATCTTGGTCAAAGTGGTCATAACAATTGTATCAGGCACCATAACGTGAAGACATCCAAAAACTAAAAACAACATCTTCCTCTGAAAGGAAGCCAAGAGCCTGTGCAGTTCCTAGAGAACAAAACTTGGAAAGTAGCCCAAAAAAAGATCTATTGCATTGGTGCAATGTACTGGTAGATGGGGCACAGTCCAATGGTAGCTTAGTCAAACAGTAACTATGAAAGCTTAAATATCTTAAAATTAAATTATCCAACTACCTTGTAGTCAAGGTTTTTTTGAAGTGAATCAGGGAGCTTTCTGAACACTGGATTCAGTTTCTCAAGTTTTGAAGAACTGGAAGGATTCCAATGAAATATTAAGAAGTTAGTCTGCTGACATTTTAAAGAGATAAATGGCATAATAGGGGAAGTTATAGGTCAGTTAGGGTGATATTGATGCTGGGAAAAAATAGCAGTGGGACACAATCAAAAAACAGTTAAAGTACAGGAATTCAGTGAATGTTAGTCAGTGAGGTTTCATGGAAAATGGATTCTACTAAAATAAATTCACTTTGTTCATTGAAAAGATTGTGTTCCTGGCTGACAAAGCTAATTATGTTAAGGTAGGGTTCAGTTCCTTCCAAATGTGACTTTGAAATATTTTGAATTCTGATTAAAAATCAGGAACCTGCCAAAGCACTATTCCACATATTAAACAAATCAGAAATCAGTGAAGTGACTGAAAACTGTATTTGCTAGTGGGGAATCTTCAGTAAAAGGGTGTGTGTTTCTAACATGGTCTCAGAGAGGTCTGGGTTTGGTCTAGCACTGTTGAGTATTTTTGCTAATAGTCTGAAAGTAAGTATAAAAAGTATTTCTAATTAAGGTGGCTGATTGCACAAGATTTATGGCATAGTAAATGAGGATGGAAGTTTCTGATGGATGCAAAGAAAACTGGGTAACTGGTTAGGCTGAAAATAGTTGAACATACACAAGAATATCCAAATATATATACGGCAACAAAAGAGAAGTGTATATGATGACACAGTTTGGGGTAGTGCCACTGTGAATCTCAAGAAGAATGTCCATAATGGGGGCTGGGAAGTGCTCTCAGAGCAGCTGTAGTGGGACTCTTTCAGGGAGTGTTTTAGAATTACACCTCTGGGGAAACTGCTAAGCTGGGAAAGTTCCTGTGTTGTACAAGGTCACACAGAAATCTCATGTCCCCAAAATCAGCTGTTGAATTTGTCTACTGAGAGCCTCCTGGTAGGCAGACAAGGGCTCTGCTCAGGTTGTTTGGAGAGGAAGAGAGCATATACAGTGTGATAACATCCCCAGAAAATTTCTACCTTCTTTAGGAGAAAAATGGCCTTTGGATGCAGCTCATGTTTTTAGGGGAAAAGCCTGGAAATTCTGGAGTAAGGAAAAGGCAATATGAGTTGAGCAATGATATTGGTCAGGTTGAAAGACGTAATTTGTGCCTCATAGAGCATCAGCATGGAAAAGATCTTTCTTGGGCCTGTGTGAGACATATGATGTTCTGTGGAAAGCTGTAAAGTAGGGAGGTGAAAGTTCATTGGGGCAGCCATAAGCCACCTTGCTCCTCCTGGTGATAGTCACAAAAAGGCCAAAAAGAAGCAGGCAGGTAGACTAAGTGGAAAGACATCTGAGCAATTGTTTTCTCGTGTGAAGCTGTCTCCTCATCTAGCGCAGAGCAGTTAAAGGCCCTTGGACCTGGTGTTAGATTTGTGTCCCAGTAGGCATCAGATTCATGAAACAGAAAAGTTCCATGCTGGCAAAGGCAAGGTGACTCAGTTTCTGATGGAAGCCTGTGTTGTTATGAGCTCTTAGGAAGAAAAATATTATCTTTGGCTGATAGTCTTACATGAAGGCCCACATTTTGAATGTGACCTTGACCTACCCTTGAAACTTGCACCTGCTGTTCTGCAAGCAAGAGAGTTGCTGGATGGAGATTTACTCTCTTCCATTTCTATAATTTGATTTTGCAGGCAGAGATACAGCCAGGCCCTTAATGCAAGCCAGTAAAAAGTTCACAAACACACAGACTCTGCTGCTCATCTGCACACGAGCTTACTGTGTTTGAATTTTATGGCATTTCAATTTCAAAGTAGTTTATAATATTGATTTAAATTATATTTCATATAATTTCAATATATATATACTATATATTTCAATTATACTTTTGATTTCAAAATCGTTTATACCCCATACTGGCACATGGCTCAAGTGGGCATGTAAAAATTCACAAGCTATTTTTGAAATGTCTTCCGGTGTTTGCATTTCATGCTGTCAAATGAACCATATGAGAATTTGCTGGTAAATCCAAATCTGGTGGGATGCTTTGAGCTGCGTACTGCTAGACTGGTCTGTGACCACATGGGTGGAACTATCCAACAAAACAACTCTGGTTAACATCTGGGGAAGGGTTTGTGTCAGATGACAAAAATGGTTGTAAGCAAGACAGACTTCCAGATGAGTGAAGAAACCAAATCTGTTCAGCGTAGAAAGGAGAGATGGAGTAGGTAAAATGATAACAAGAGCAAAGGACATCCCTGAATTTGAGCATCGGCTTCAGTTTAGAAGATTAGTCTGAGGAGATTTCTTTTTCATGTAGTTCTTAATGTATCTTTAGTGGTCACAAAAACATCAGAGACTGTGTGAATAGTTAACTGAAATACAAAAGTGGGCGTGCTGAAGGACAGTACTCCCAGGCACACGGAGTGATTCTGGGGCATGGCTTGGTGCAGGGCCAGGAGCTGGACTAGAGGATCCTTGTGGATCCCTTCCAAATAAGCATATTCTGTGATTCTGTGAAGTTATGGTGGAAAATAATGTTTTTAAAAGCAACAGTATGAACTCCTTCTTTCTGCTGGTAGAAACTAGGAAGGAGCTTTTCCCATTACTGCATTTCACAGGCTTGTCTACAGAAGGGATGCCAGGGCATCCATAGTGTTATTCCCGTTTGGTTAGGCGTGAAAATTGTCATGTCCCTCCAGAAGCAACTAGGAAAGCAAGAATTTAAGCATTCAATGGCCAAGCACCATTTTATGGGTCCTCGAGATACTTCTGTCTGAAATACCCATTTGCGAACAAGCAGAACTCTTGCTGCTTCTGCTTTAGCTGTATTGTCATATTATAGTCTTATCCAAAATTTAAAAAAAACAAATGGGATTTAAAAGCCAGGGTTTTTTTGTCTTTCCGTATTAAACCCTACAACCTTCTTCCCTTTCAGAGCTTTTTTGTGGCATAGTTTCAAACATTAATATAGTTGCCTAAATTCTTCAGGCTCTCCCTTAGAATGGAGTTCTTGTTTTTCCAAAACAGGCACAATGCACACAACACCTCATCAAATAGTCAGCTACTCCTTTGATTTTATAGCAAATAACAAAGCTTTTACTGGAAAGCAATCTTGTTAGATAAACAGTAGCTAAAAAGCATATGTAACTACCCAAATACTTTGGAAATGTCAATGAAAGTAGACTTCTAGTTGCTGAAAGAGCAACACATAGAAATTCTGAGACCTCTAAACTTCTGGTGTGATTTAAACCTATTGCTTGGTACATACCAGTGCAATGTCTGCTTAATGCTGTGCCCTTACCAAGTCTGTTGATCATTCACATTCTCTGGAAGCCTGGGATGATGGCAAAACCTATGTGGGCATCTTTTCTGAGTAGCCTGCCAGATTAAAAAGTTGCCAGTGCTGATACACACATGTGCTCAGAAAAGATCTTTGAGCAAACTATCAGGAATGTCTCATCAAGCCTGCCATGAAGGGTGTCTCTAAAGCTGAGGATCTGATAAGTTATGGCACTGTTACTGTAGATTCACAGACCCAGCAGAGTGACATGTTTGAAAAGAGAGGAATCAACCTCATCAGCACTGCTAACAGAGTGCTGTAACAAAAAATACTAAAACAGCCCCACCATTCGTTGGGTGACAGATCAGACTGTTGCACAACAGGTTGTGGCCAGCAAAGTTATTGTCACAGAGTTGAGCATCTTCATATTTGGAAAGTTAAAATAAATTATGATAAACTTATCTTTATTATTATAAACAAGTGAATAATGTAAATGCAAATATGTAGCAGTGATATGTAGCACAATGTATTTTATGTAGCACAGTGGATAACTAGATTTACACTACCTTGATATAAAATGGAGTTTAGAAAATTTCTTGTATGTAATGCTATTGGATATCAAAAAGAGAAAGAAAATATGGTAAAGAGTCTTTTACTGTGAGAAGGAGTAAATCAGAAAGCTGCCTGAAAATGCTCAGAACTTAAGGCAACAGGCTGTGGAACAGAGAGGAAAACTAGTGTAAAACTAGGAAGAAAATGGCTCACTGCAAGGTAGAAAGGAAACAATTTATTGTAGATAACAGTTAAATAGGGAAACAATTTTGAAGGAGTTTTGGAAGAGGAGTAAAAGACATTTATGACAAACATGTTTATCTAGGGTGCCTGTTGCTTGTCTCAAATTTGTTCAGGTATCATAGATTGGAGGTGACATTCTGTGGATGTTGGAAATTGTATTAGAAAATAAATGGGAAGAACTAATACTTTCTGATCACCAAGAAAACCGTCACGTAGAATATGTCCACATGAACCAAAAGGCAGGCACGTGTATCTGTTTCTAAGAAGATCTGTACTCTCTGACTGCACCGTTTGTCACACCACCCACCAGGAGGGACAGAGGAGCTCCTCATGTTCAGTTCCACTCCTGTAAACTTTTGCTCTGGATTGTATGAGTGTGTTGTTGCTTGGGTTTGTGTGCATACCAGTCTCTCTGGATTTCTTGAGGACCTGGATAGCTTTTGCTGTTGTTGTGTTGTTCCTAATATGGCATCTTGGTGTCGCTTGTAGTATTTGGCCATTTGTACCTGTAGGGTAAGTGAAGCACATGACTTCTGGAAGACAGAGGAGGAGTGGTAAGAGTGGTTTCTTGTTAACTAACCTAGAGCAGGAAAGAGATTTCTCCCCAGAAGGGAGAAGGGGTTACACAACACAGCTACGGCAAACCCTGAGCAATCTGATTTGTTCTCACAGATGTCTCTGTTTAAGCAGAGGCTTGGGCTAAAACTTTCAAGTTGTCAGGATTCTGTGATTATAAGTCATGGTCACATCTTTATCAAGGGAAACCAATTTACAACTTTCCAGCTTCCAGCTCCTGGGCACACTCTGATTATGACCTGATTGCATGTCTAGATGGCAGCTGGTATCCACCAATCCCTATCCGAGCCTGGGTTCTTTAGAACAAGGGAGATGTGATGTGCCTCAGGAGCTCTCCTGGTCTGGATAATGCAGGGGGTTTAGGGACACAGGAGCCTTCTGCAGGGAGAAGCACCCAGAAGTGGTCAGCACCCTCAAAAGCTGTTCAGAAAGGCTTCCTGAACACTGCTAACTTCAACACTGACTCAGGTAAGGGTCAGTAAAGTTTTCTGAGGCCAAATTTGTCACTCTCACACTCACCAGATCCGCTGGCAGCTCCATCTGCAAGGGCCCTGAAGAAAAACCTCTATTGGTTCAGCAGCAGGCAATTGCTACCTCTGAGTGTTGGTGAAGATTAGGAAGCTGAGTGGGAACAGACAATACTCTGTCTTTGGCTCCAAAGGACCCTCTCAAGCATCTGAATCTTATATCTAGCCCATTTTCTTCTGACCCTGAGCCCCCCACCCTGACTACCTCCCATCCTCTGGCTGCTGAGCTCCACTGCTCCCGTGCAAAGCTGCAGCCCATTTAAATCAATTCTGACACCTAACACCTCTCTGTTTTCTCAGCCTGCCTGCCCCAAATATTTCCCTCCAGCCTTGACAGAACGGGTATTCACAGGGCAGCTCCAGAATAACAAGTTTCCATTTTTTGAGACGGTTGTATGGGGAGCTTTGTGGTGTGGCAGCTGGCCAAAGGGTGATCATTTAGCTGGGGTAGCTCACTACTGGGTAGTTAATTTGACATGCAGAACAGAGTGGTTAGGCTCTCTCTGAAGGCCAGTCAGACACTTCTGGGTTCCCAGTATTAAATTATGCCTGATGTGCAACGCCAAAATATCGGCATTTGCGTGCAAACCTTGACTTCAGGGATGTTCATCATCCCAGCAGTGGCTCATTTGCTCTGACACAATCAATTTTCTCCAGCAGTCGCTGGGAGCATTACCTGCTTTACAGAGAGTTGTGAGTTGCATTAGGCTGTCCACAACCTCTGCATCACTAAGCCGCGAAAAATAAAAAGGTGAAGACATAGTGGCGACAAATAGTGGTGATGAACCCATAAATATGAGGCTGGGAAGAGCAGGTCCTTTCTCAGTGGTAACAGCCCAGGTCTCTGAATTGACTCCTTTCCCAGGAAATACATCAAGTGCAGAAATGAGAGCATGCTTGCAGAGATGGATTCCCATTTTACACATGCGCTTTCTCCATCTCGTTTACGGCTTGGACTGAATAATCGTTATCACCACATGGTAGCTATCAGGAACTAGCTGACACATTATAAAAACCTAATGTAGCCAATGCACTCTGGACTCTTTGCCAGCACCTGAATTGTTTGCCAGAACACTTTTGTGATAGACTGTTCTTGTGGTATTTGTATCACTGGCAAGGACCAGAAACAGAGGAAATCTGGAAAACATTTCTCAGGGAAGGAAAAAAAAGCTGTGAAGTGTTGTGGAGTCTAAGATGGTACTGAAACTCTGGTTTCTTATTCGAAAGGCTGTGGAGCTTGGGAGTGTTTTGGGACCTCAGACCAGTATTTCAGGCTTTCTGATTGTGTTAGAAATTACAATCGCTTGGTCTTGGTCATTTATTTTCCCTGAAATTTTTTGACCACTCCTCTCCCAAAGCCTGTGCTTAGGCATTGCTGTCCTTCTAACTGAGAAAACAAGGCAGTTGTGCCTACTGAACTCAGCTGCTTGAAAACCAGGGGAAAAATATTTAGACTATTAATAAAAAATGTATTCTTCTATGTCATGGGGCACTGGCCTTTCCTGTCTCAGTGCTGTCCCCAAACTTCATGCAGCATCCTGAGGTCTCCAGGGAGCACTTGCTATCTGAATTAGGCAGTTGCATATGAGGGTGACAACTGGAACATAAACCAAAATAGCCATAAAGGAAACAGAACTGTCCCTCTGGAACAGATTTCCACTGCCATCCATATCCATCTCTCACACAGAGCTAGTTGTGCAAAGTGCTATAACAGGACTACTGGAGCCCTGTGATGGCAAACGGAGAAAAAAACTGTCTCTGCATAAACACATTTGGGATCTGTAACACCCATTCACCAGAAGAGTCTGATATTTCATTTTTCATGCTGTTGAATGGATATGGCAAAATACAGTTTGCCATTGCACTAGAAGTATTGAGATATCCTGACTGACTCCTGCCTGACATTTCTTACTGAGATGAATGGTTTTCAGCAGACCAAAACTGTAGCTGTTTTATAAAAAAACGGAACTGAAATGTTTCCACAGCAAGGGCCAGTTCATCTTTTTTGCAAGTCCCGAGGAGTTGTAGCAGACCTCTTGGGACCCTCTGTGTCCCCGGCATCCTTTGAGGGCAAGGATCTGAGTTGAATTTCCTCTTGCTGTTGCTCTGCTATAATTCTCCCAGGCTTTTTCATTTTAGTGAAAAAATACTTGATTGATTTGAATTTCTTCTCTTACTTTTGGGAATATTTGCATTTTCTCCCCTGCCTGGGCAAAGAGAAACCTGCCAAACATCTCAAGCAAATTTTATGGGAATGCTAATGTAAATTTCCCTCAATCAGTTGTGTAGAAATGAGTGGATCTATCCTGTAAAACCCTGTGGTCAGATAACTTTCAGTGAGAAATTTCAGCCTGACACTCCTTTGAGCTGTGCTTGATAGAGTTAAATATACAATTTTTTTCTTTAGTTTTCACTCACTTAATTAAAAATTTACTGTAGAAAATGACATCTTTTGTGATAACCCAGTGGACCACTGGGAAGTTAGTAAGACTGTGCCTTCACAAACATGCAAATAACCAGGAATGGAAGGAATGTCTAATCAGACTGATAATAATGCCATGTGGCAGAAAATAAGGAGGAAAGAGGGAGGCAAATGTTCAGGACTCAAGAGCAGGAAAGTTCCAAGCAAGAATGGTGGTGCATCCAAACAGCAAATACATGTATTTTGCTAGAAGAGTTTCAAGTTCCGTGCTGAGAATTCCTGTCTCTTTATCCCATGGAGCACACGCATTTTGGCCACAGTGCTTTAAAATGTTTTGCTGTCATCTCCACAAAAAGTGATCCCTGAAGTTTCCATCCTCTGTCCCAGGGCTGTGCAGCCACATTTATAGCAGAGTTCGTGAGAGTTACTGGAGCAGGCCCTCATTCCTTTATGTGGGGATGTACCCATGGCTCCTTGTACCCATTTTAGGACTTTATAATAATACTGTGATCACAACTGCATTAGTCTGAGGCCAGTGTTTCTCACCATTGCAGGGAGGCTGCTTCACAGCCAGCCCTTTCTTCTTGTCTCAGACACTGGAATGGTCTCATTCAGCTTCCTCTGTTCACTTCCACAAAGAATATCCCACCCCTTCGGATCTTCCAGATGCTAGGAAGCCTCCGTGGAACTGGGTTTGCCAGTAGGAGAAAGTCAATGCCTCTGGCTGGTAGCAGAGCTGTACCTGTAAGGTAAGCAGAGAATGAGGAGGTGATGTCTGGAGGAAGCAACCTCCCTTTGGGACGGAGCTGAGAGAGTCATCAGAATGGATCTGCCTTGTTCTCCTTGTTCTGTAACATCTTCCTTTAAGATGTGAGTTAAATGGTGGTGGAGGTAAGAGTTGGGCTCTTGGCTTCAAGAAGAGCTGTTTGTGCTGCTGTGTCTTACCAGGCCTAGGGAAAAAAAAAAAATTAGTGTTCAGAAAACCCAGGAGGAAAACAGAAACTACCTGGGTCCTTAATGACTGACTGCAGTTGCCACGTGGGTCCCCTGCTGGGTGCTAAGTGAGCACGGAAATGCACACCATGGCCACACTGAGTGGGAGCTGAGAAGCTGAGGAGTGCTGTGCTGACATGGCCCTTCCCCTGTGTGGCTGGAGGCATTTGACACCTAGTCGTTTTTGATCCAAGCAGATCACCTTTCTGGGAGCTTGCTTTGTCACTGGCAAGTACGAGGCAATCTGGTACGAAGGTGCGTGTCTGGCAGGCTGTGGGCTGTGGAGGTGCATGGAAGAGCTGGTGCTCAGGTGGAGGTGGAAGAGTTGCCTGTTTTCAGATGAAGTGCTCTTAATGCGAGATTTTTAGAGCTAGCTCTGCAGTGTTTCCTGTCACCTCATGACCTACCACGTCCTTTTTCCTCGGGATTAGTTTAATTTGAACATCAGGGTTTGCACCTTAACCTCCCAGTCTGCAGAGGGTGGGGAGAGGACCTGCCTCTCAGTAAAATGCTAGCAAGTGGCTGATACCATAAATCAAAGGGATTTTAGAGCCTGATGACAAACCGAATTCTTGTCAGAAAAGAGCAGAGCTGACCCCTCCCAAACTGTCATCGAAGCCGGGTCATAAAAATCACAGCTGTCACCAAAGCATGCTGGGCCTCTGGGGGACATGCCATCCTGGGGACTCATCTGCTGCTTCCATGGCCAAATTCCAAGCCCTCAGGCACATTCCACTTGACATTTTGTCACATCTCTTGCTGGTGCATCTGTTCAGGGGTATTAACTCTTTCTAAATCACTTTATCCCCTTTTTTTTTCTCAGAAAAAACAAGACTTTGGGAGATGAAGAGTTCTGAGCAGTGGTCTGTGGCACAAAACAGAGTCCAAATGTTTAAAAATTGGCAGCATCTGGAGTAACCAATCCTGTAAGTAATGTTATTACAGCAACAACATCAGAAATATAACCTGTATTCACGCAAACTTCAAAAAAATTTGTACGTACGAAACGACAAGAAATCTTCCCAGTTGTGTCCTTTTGAGCTTCGGCCACAGACAGATACCTGTCTCCAGAGGAGATGGGTGAGCATAAAGTCAAACCATGGTGGCTGTGGTTGACCTGAGGTGACTGTACACTCTGCAGTGGCAAAGTGCAAAAGCAAAGACATTGAGGCACCTTTCTCAAACCGTGTGGTGGGGTCCGAGCTCTGAGACGCCTCTGTGTGCATGAGTGAAAGTTTCTCTGTTCCACCTGTTCATGAGATGATAACCAAGCACAGGCAGTAAAATTCACAGCCACAACTTGTCCAGCAGGGATAGCAGCAGAGAGGCTGTGATGTGCTCAAGAGTCACTGTTCCAGAATCACAAAATTTGAATGCGTGTGGTATAAAGGTCAGCTGGTTTCACTAAGGATGGGGAATGACAGCCATCTGGCCTAGCAGAATGTGGAGAGTATTTGCTGGACTTCTCGTGTTACTAGTGACAAAACTTCTAAGAGTTTCTAAAAATAATATGTGCTAATTTCTTTACATGCAGTGTCCTGCATCCAGGATGAGATAGTTCAGTACCAACTCTTGTGCTGGACAAGAGTTAATAAGTAACCTAAAGGTCAATGTTAATAAACAAATTTAGTAACAACAACAACAACAACAATAATAAATGAATAATAAAAGCTAATTAAAAAACCAACACCCAATTCCCCCCATCCCCAAAGGCTTGCTTGTCTCTTTAACAGCAAAACTGTAAAGTCCTAAGTGTTCAGTCTACGTTGTATTCCTGCTATATAGACAAAATAAATATGGTATTATGGATGTAGCAAAAAGTTTGCAGTCTGTAGCATAGTAAGGCCTGAGACAAATGCTACTTAAATTAAAGAAAAAAGTTTTTTGAACTTCCTGAATCATATTCTTTTCACAAATCTTGTGGATCTGAGAAAATTTGAAATTTTTGGAGGATTCATTTGCTCTGAGGGTTAGGAAATGATAGAGCCATCGGAAAATTTTGAAACTTGCAAATGCCCATTTAGTTTCCAGGATGAGACCCCACAGTTTGTAAATCAGTGGCTCAGAGAAAGTCACATGCATTGAACTTCTCAGTAAAAAACTTACCTCCCTTTGCCCTCAGTATGCTGCAAGTGCCCTCAGGTCTGTATAACTCTCTAAATGAGCAAGAGCTGAAAGCAAATACAGTTCATCTGGATTTCCTCTAGTTCCCTGCAGATATCAGAAGGGTGTTTCTCTTTGGTGTTCTGCTGACCAGACTGGTTCTAATGTGCTTTCAGGCTTTTGGGGTAAGAAGTAACATTTGTTTTCTTGCTTTGGTTTTCCTGAGGTCTGATAAACCGCAGAAAGTAAAAGGCAGCTCTCGGAGTGGGAGCTGGTCTGTGCTCCAAAGCACTTCTGCTGCAGTGTGTGGGGTGAAACCCTGTGCCACTTTGTTCAGGGTCACAGCCCCTGGCTTACTCAAGGCGCAGATGGGGCTTCCCCAAGCTCCCACTGGCACAGTCTTGGAGGCGGCTTTACCTTCTGCAGTACAGGGTGCACTTTGTTTGCAGGGCTGTTGCTTGTGTTCAGGGAGGCTTCCCTGCTCCTGCTAGGATGTGGGCACAGGGCTTGTCAGAGGCTTCTGCCTGTGCTTGGCTTTGTTCAGGCTTTGGTCTTGGAACTGAATGTGAAATGATGTAGACAATGCGTGTACCACAAGTCAGTGATGCACAGGAGCTCTCAGCAGACAGCCTGGTGGGCCCTTCTTCCCTGTCAGTCTGTGAAAATACTCCCAAGAATAACTTGAGAAGGTTCTGAACAATTACTAAAATTAAACAGTTTAAGGTCCACAGACTAGGTGCATTTTACCGAAGAGCTTAAAAGATACTTGCTGAAGAGAACTCTGAGCTATTCCTCTTGCTGTTTCATGGGTCCTGGAAGAGTGAGAGTTCCAGATAACCGGGAAAAAAGCACCTTGTTGTTCCTGTGTTCATGGGGATAAATGGGATTATTCAAGCAAACACAGGCACATTAACCTGGCATCAATCCCAGGGAAAATGATACAAAGACACATAGGAAACATGGCTGGTAAGGAATTAAAGGATACTGATGCAATTAAATACCATTGGTATCATAATATGGAAAGCAAATCCTGTTGGAAAAAATTAAGATGTCTTTTTAGATAGTGTATATGAAGTGACTGATAAAAGTATGTTTGCTGGCCAAAGCACTTGATTTTGTGTGATAACTTGCTGATGTAAGCTTCAGCTTGTACAAATGTCTACACTCGTTGGTAAAGAATCTTCCTCTGAAACTGTGGGGGTTTCTCTCTCTTTCTTTTCAGTGGGAACTTGCTTTGTACAGGATTTTTCCCATTCAGAGAATCAAAACCATATGTTTCAGTTTTGGTGTATATTGAAATATTTCAGTTTGCTAAATGGAGGCAAACCCTGACCATAGCTGTGTCTGAAATCCCATTATTTGTAAGGAAACCAAGAGGACTCTCAGTGCTTACTTGAACAATTTCAAGTTTATCAATCTGCAACCAAATCGTTCAGATAGTGGATTTACTCAGCAGGCCTCTGGAGTTAGAACAGCAAATCTAAAGAAGGAATCAGTAACTTTGAAAGCTCCAGGCCTCTGAGGCTGGAGCCTAAACCAATCTATACCAAGTGGAAAGGGGAAAGGCAGAACGTACCAGGCACTTTCCCCAGCAGCACCTTATCTGCTAAGCCTTCTACTGCAAAAGTCTCCTTTGAAAACAGCTGGTTCTGGCAACCAGTGCGAATATGAGACTAGTTGCAGCAGCACTCTGAGTTCTGAGAGGAGTGTGCAGTGCTCCTGAGGATTTATAGCACTCTCTTTGCTGGCACCACAGCTCGGTGCTGCCACAGGCAGCCTCCACCCTGCACTGTCGTGGAGGTCTCACCCCTGGCAGCATGTGCTGTGTGCTGGGTGGGTTAGAGTCCAACAGCCCAACAGAGCACAGCAGAAGGACATCAGTGCTTTTACCCTTCCACCTTAGCTTGAAGTTTGGTCTTTAAGTTCTGTAAGTTTTGTTGGTTTCAAGGCGGAAAATGAGGGTGTAAGGGTCCTTGTTCCTCTTCATCCCCGTTCCTTTTCGCCACTTCTCTCCTCGTTGCCTCTGTGGCTTTCTCAGTCTTCCCCCTATCCTCAGCAACCCTAAATGGTTCTTCCTTCCCAGTTCCGTAAGGTTCCTCCTTCCCAGACTGTTCTTACCTTTTTTTTGTCTTCATTTGGTCCCTTTCCCTTTCCTTCCTGGCCACCCATTGTCCCCAGCCTTTTTACCTCTGAGATTCCCAACGGTGGCAGGTTTCCACATTCCTCATCCTTGCTCCTGGTAGCTACTGAGTTTTAACCTCTTGAAAACAATCTCTTACTCTCCCGTATCCTTTAACCTGTTGCATCTTGGAAGCTGGTGGTGACACGGCTGCAGTGGCAGAAGGGACCTCTAGCAAACTGCTCACTCCCAGGACTGCCACTGCAGTCTCACAGCTCTTACTCTGCTCCTCAGCTGCCACGCCAAAGGGTGGGCATTTTTTCCTTTTTTGGGGGGTAGTTGTGGGTGTATTTTGAATATTGCATCGATTGCCATTCATTGGTTATTCCTGAACTGCTCTGATCCAAAAGAAAAGGAAATCAAATGCAACTGTGATGATCCTGGGTTTTCTGCTTTTATCCTTCAAAAGGCATTTGAGAAGTCACGCGCATATGGCAGTGAAGAACCATCACAGAAAAGGATTGCATGTTGCATAGTAAATATTGACAGATATGCAGCAGATATCTGTCCCACTCCTTTCTTTTGCTCGCTCTCTCTTCCTCTCTTCATTCTTCTATCTCAACAGCCAGCCCTGTTTCTGCTTTCTTCCATCTGGCAGCTCTCACAATAATCTCACCCACCTGTTAAATGAGAGAATGTCAAGTTAAATTTACAGCAGGGCCTGGAAACAGGATGCTACAGAAAAGTATTTTAATTAAAATCCTCTAATTGAATGCATGCTTCCTTGTGAAAAGGGAGCCGCCAAGAAGGGCCTGATGTCACCACCTCTACCCCCATTTGCCACAAAAGGAGAGCAATTGAAACCAGCTCTCAAGGTGGAAAGAGGAAAGGGCATTTCCAGGGAGTTTTCCAGGGTCACCCTTGCAAAACTGTTGGATGGTTCATGAGAGGCTTTTGCCCCTTCACCAGAATCAGAGGTGAAGACGGTACAACAGCAGCTGCTTCTGTCAGGTACTTTGCAGAGTAAGAAGCTGTCATGTGTGTGTAAGGATGGAGCAATATCTGTGTGAAACCTGAACTCTGGATAGAAATATGACAAATGTAAATCCTGTCTGATACGGAGATCACCATTGCACAAACTCCCCTGGGAACACTGTGCTCTGCTTTGCTAAGCAATCAAGTGGGATTTTAAGACCTGATTTGCTGCAGTTGCTGGAATAGCAACAATGGAGAACAAAGGATTGATCTGGAAAGGAAGATGGCAAGACACATCAAGAGACAAATGTCTGGGGCTCCCATCCAGACAGCCTGGATGACCATACCCGGTGCAAGTGTTTGGTAACTCCAGACATAGCCCAGGGAGAGAGAACTAACAGGCTGGGTGGGTCCAAAGAGCCAAAGGTGGGAGGCAGGAGGAAGTATTTAGGGAGAAGAGGGAATTAGCAAGTGCTGTAGAACTGCGTCACTGCCATGTAACTCTAGCTCTTCTAAATACTATGCAAATCCATCAACACCGTATACTTCCTGTAAGCATGAAACCTCTGACTTTTCTTTCCTTGTTAGACAGTGGTTAACTGTTACGAAAAGCAAGTTACAGAGGATAAAATGTACAGTACATGCCTCTATCTAAAGGCACAGTGATACTAATAACAATTAGCGACATTCTGCAATATTTACAGGTTTTCCCATTAAGCTGCCCACAACACGTGGAGGGGAAGTTTGGCACCACCTCATTCCTGCGCCTCCAGGCTGGAAAAGGTCATTTCCCGCAGGCCTCAGGTCACAGAGCAGAGAAGTTCCCGGCACCCTCAGGTGTTAGCCAGCCCTCCTTCCTTGACAACAGAGAATCCTTTCATAAAACACATTTATTTTACATTTTGATATTTTAATGCTTCATTGGCCTATTTAGAAATTGGAAAATCTTACATCCCCTCTTGAGAAATCTGGCAGGCACGTTTGGCTCATGCTGGGAAAGCAAAACCATTGGCAAACCCTCCAGCCTTTGCTAAAATTTAAGAAGGACTGTCCAAGTGTTAAAGGCATTTTGAAAAGGCATTCCCTTTGGTAATGCTGAGGACTCGAAGAATGAAGACCTAAGGAAGAGTAAATTTTTTTTTACACAGGAAGCTCTGGGGTGCAAGGATGACTTCCAAGACAAAAAGTACAGCTCTCCAAAATGGTACACAGGTCAGGGGCCTAGGCTAATGGAGAACAGAGAAGCCAAGACTTCTGCTCTAAGCTTTTTGAGTCTCACCTACATACTCAGCAGCAGCTCTGAGAAAGTGTTGTTGAGTGCAGTAACAGTTTGCACACCAGGAGCAGCATTTGCCTATTCTTCAGCAGCTTGCGTCACCAAATGTGCTCTGGAACATGCTCGAGCATTGCTTTGGTGATGAGGAGCACAGCTGGTGGACCAGGAGTGCAGGGCCAGCACTGTAGATGTGGGTAGGCTAAGAGTAGGGACAGTGGCTAGAGAGAAGCTCCTCAGATGACTTGGAAAACAACTACTAATGGTAGAGATGACTCTGCCAGACAGGGCTGAAAATGGATATTTTTATACACATAACATCTGCAACATTAGATAATGGCAGTGTCCCATAGATGCTTACCATGTGCTTCAAAGGAACACCTTGTGAAAATGTTCACTGGCTGAAGAACAATTCTAGTCTTAAACTAGCACGGAAAAATGGAGAAAAACCCTTGAGAAACTGAAAGCTTTCGTAACAACATTGCTTTATATCTGTATGAAACACAGTGTGCTACAAAAGGTATTAAATGAGTTTGGAAGTAGGGTTCAGATCCTCAGCTGATGAAACATTTCTCTAATTTGCAGAACTTGCATTTTGTTTCCTGCTAAGAAATCTCAGGAGTTTGCAGGCATACAATGAAATATTAAGATTCTGCCTAAAATCCTTTAAGTAACCTACACCATCATGAGTGTTCAGCTATTCACCTAATTTGGACCATATGAACCTCATGAGTCATTTTCAAGCAGTCAGAAGGCAACAGCTCAGAAGCAAGAGACAGCAAAATATAGCTGGTGCCACACTACAAGCCTTGCACAGTATGCTCAGAGTGCCAGGAATATCCTCTCCTGCCCAGTTGTTATCAGGCTGTTAAGCTGATACATAAAAGAGTGAGAAGTGTTGTCACTTGCAGCTGGGATCAACAAGGCTGACTGAGCTCCAGAGCAGTGGCTATAAGTAGGAGAGTCAGTGTCATTTTAAAGGAAGTTTTAAAAGTGGAATAGAAGATAGAAAAGAAAGAAAAAACAGGGCTTCAGAGAGAGCGAAAACAAAAAGGAAATTCACTGCAAACATTTAGGTTTCGCTTGATGCTCATAGTAGAGAGAGGGTAAATGTGAGCAGTCGCAGTGACTGTGCAAGACCCTGTTGCTGTTCCAATGAGGGAAACACTCACCTGGGTTCAGGTAGTGCCCAGCTGAGGAACTGTCTGCAAGGGGAGGTGAGACAGGGCTATGGGTGGTTGTTTGGGGTCTCCTGGTAAAGCTCAGCCCTGTGCTGCAGCTGACCAAGAAAAGTGGGGGTTTCTCTAGGTGCTCGTAAGAGACAATCCTGGCAGCATGCAGGGAGGGTATCTGGCTGCCTTCTTGTGGCTTTTGGCAGCCTCAGTAATTGCAGACAACATCTGAGAAAGAAGTGGCAACTGAGCTCGCCATTCACTTCTCGAAGCTGTCACTCCAAGTTGGATGTGACACCAAGCTGTGTGGCCAGAGCCCTGCGTGGGTATGAGAAGCTGGCCCTGTCTTTGTCAGCCTCCATCTGCCCTCTGGGGACACAGCTCCAGTTTCTAAAGCTGCTAGGCTGGTGTGCCTCGCTGCTCCACTGACTGCTTCTTAGGAAAATGTTAATCACAGGGATTAGTTACAAAGAAAAGACTGTGAAGTCCAAACCACTCAGGTTTGTAGCAGTGCTACTGGCACACTCCCGAGCTTAAAGCACGTCTGAGTCACTACCATCAGATAAATGAGTGTCACATTTCTGTTGAGGGCGAGTTGCATTTTTGCAAATATTAAAGTTTTGATGGAAGAACCCATCTAGTGGGAGTGCATCTCTGGGGATACCACATTGTCAAATATGGAGTGGAAGCCAGGGATAAGGGTGCTCTAGAAGACCCTAGAGAGACCCTGGAAGTCACCCACATTGTGACATCATCAAAGGGCTCGTTTGAAGATATAAATCACTGCTAGGAGGTATCAAAGTGTTTGAACACTTTGGGGTGCTTGAGGTCTAGAGAGGGCATGAGCACTTCCCATTACTTAGAAGTTGCTTATCTTTCTCCCACAAAGTGGGTGCAAGCTCCAGATGAACCTGCTGGACCCATCATTCCTACCCTGCAGCTGTAACCACCTATCCCTCTGCCTGTCCAGGAACTTATCCTGCAGGGATTCGTTTTGGAAACCTGATAATGTAAGGAAGAATCCCAGGTGTTGTTCAGAGGAAATGTTTGACTCTTTCCCCAGCAAAAGAGACACAGAGTGTACTAGATTTTTTTGTCACATATTTTAAGTTTCCAGGTTACTTTGGTGACCAGCTCTCTAGAGCCAAGCTGTGTTGCTGATTTCTGGGAACATCTTCAGTGTTCCTTGTGCTTTGGAAAGGTCATGAAGAGTTGGGTGCTCCCAATCCCATCAGTGCCCTTGGTGATTTCTTTTCCGAGTTGGTTGTGTGCTCTGTCAAGTTCCTTGCTCTTTGACAAAGGTGACTGAGAGCAGGGAAGCAGCCCCAAGCCCTCCAAGGCTCTTCCCTCACATTTCTCACAATTTTCCTCAATACTGTGCACCCCTTCTGTCCTCTGCAGTTCTTTGCCATTCATATCCTCATTCTGGACCATTCTCTTCTTGCATCATGCTTGTCTGTGCTCCATCAAACTCACCCATGTCACTGCATTGTTTAGGCCTCTTCCCTCCTGCACTCTGGCCCTTCTTGTCTGTCTCCAAGCTGCGACCTTAGCTAAATACAGCTGTCCATGTTGCCCCCACTCCCTGCCCCTACTCCTCAGGCTCCCTCTAATTCTCTGTCTGAATTTTTAAGAAGTTGTCCCTTCCCTCCGCCTTTTGAGGCTCATTCTCCTCCAGTTCTAAGTGACCTGCTGCCTCTTAGAGCCTTTCATTTCCATGAGCATCCAGCTGCTGGAAGTCTACTGACATTTTGGCCGAGGACTGTCCATTCTGATAGCAAATATTGGAAGATGGAGCTGTTTTAGTTACTGTTAACTTGTGTCAGCAGATCCTGAGGGAAAAGTATCAATATTGAATAACTCAAGACTCATGGGACATGAGACTCATGGGACTCTCTTGCTCTTTTCTAGGGCTCCCTGCTTTCTCCTGAAGGTTGCTCAGCTTTTCCTCTCTCAATGACTTTTGCTTTTCTTTTTCCTTAGCCCTATTTTCTGCCTGGTGTTCAGATTTAATGAGGAGTAAATTAACTAAATTGAAAACAAAAGAAAAATAATAAGTCTCAAAAAAACACCCTCAAGACAATGTCCATTTACAATTATAGAAAAAGCTGATCTTGAGCTGTACAAATCTTGGAGAAAGACTCAAAAACCAACTGCATATAAAACTGCAAACAGGGTGGAGGGGGAAGAAAAAAGAAAATGCATGACAAATCCACATGAAGTGTCCCAGACAGCTTTTGTCTGCACAGACATGGTTTTATGGGATTCTCTGCAGAAAAAGGAACAAAAAAATTAAGGAGTTGGGTTCAAAAGATCAAGTTGCATTTTCATTGATCTCAGACTTGTAAGAGCTGCCTCATCAATCACAGTTGCTTAAAAATTCCTATTAACGGCCTCAAGTGCTGGGGCTGCCCATATGGTTCATCTTTGCAGCATTTGGGCAACTCCCTGGGAGCAGTGTGAGATCTATCAGTGTCAGAGCCAGACACTCTGTGCTCATCCCTGCATTCCCACAAGTGGTGTAAGGAGAATGACTATCACTACAAGCCTGAGGAGCTCCATCTGATCCAGGACACAAGTAGCAACAGAGGATGAGAAAAGAATAAACCCCAAATTTTTTGGCTTTCAAATACTGGAGAAGTGCAGACCTGGGTGAAAGTCCCAGTGTGTAGTCCAGGGGGTGTACGGGACAGCTTCAAGCCAAGGTGCTGCATGGCATTGCCCAGGAGTGAACACTTGTTTGCTCTCAAGGAGCTGACAAGAACGTGGTTGGTGGAGGCTTTCAGATTAGAAACGAAAATTCAGAGGAGTTTCCCCCAACGTAATTCTGAATGATGTGATTAACTCTAGGGTAGGCTGGAAGTCTTGTCGGGTACAGCTGGAGCTTGTCTTGTCCTGAGCAGCAAAGTGAGCGTGGTGTTCGAGCACTGAATGGAGATGTTCAGAGCTCTGCAGGAGCTGTGCTCCTCACTGCTGCCTTTTGCCCTTGGGCACCTTGTGTGCTTTGACTTTGGCTGCTGCCTTTGGCATTGGACATCCATAATAGTATGGATAGAATATTAGGAATGTTCCTGATGATGAGCACATTTCTCCTATTTCAAAGGTCTATCCCATCTAGCCAAACTGACTTCATGCCCTTAATGCTGTTTCCCTTGGAGACAATTCAGATCCAGAGCCAAAATTCAACAAATCTGTCTTTCTAATGGGTTCAATTTTTTTCTTTGTAGTAAGTTCTCCTTCTTTCTTGCACTGAAAAATTTTCATGAGGACACATTTTTGAACTGAATCTTCAACTCTAGTCCACACTGGACTTAAGTAACAACAAAATAGCTCAGCAATGTACACTGAAAATAACTGTGCCTGACTTTGGTAAGAGTCAACGCATTCACTTTGCCACTGTTGTCCCAGAAGCTGAATTGTGTTTTCAAAGGCATGGAACACCTCTCCTGAGAGGAAAGCTTTGAGAGAGTTGGAGCTGTTGATCCTAGAGAAGAGAAGGTTCTAGGGAGACCTTTTAGCAGCCTTCCAGTACCTAAAGGGGGCCCACAAGAAAGGTGGGGACAGACATTTTAGTAGTGTCTGTTGTGATATGAAAAGGGGTAATGGTTTTAAACTAAAAGAGGGTAGATATGGACTAGGTATATGGCAGATCTGTTGTCTGAGTTTTTTTACTTTGAGGGTGGTGAGAAACTAGAAGTTGTTGCCCAGAGAAGTGGTGGATGCCCCATCCCTGGAAATATTCAAGGTCAGGTAGGACAGGTTTCTGAGCACTCTGGTCTAGTTGAAGATGTCCCTGCTTATTACAGTGGGGTTGGACTAGATGACATTTAAAGGTCCCTTCCAACTCAAACTACTCTATGATTCTATGATAGGTGTAGTCAGACAGTTTTTGGAAGCTGAAATACACACCAGGGACCAGCAGATTGCTGCTTTCACAGAGAAGTTTTAATGTGATCCATGACTGTTGATATATTTGTTCACCAATCCACTCTTATTGGAATGGAATAAAGCTGCATTGGGCAAAATTCAGGTTGGAGGTCAAGAAGGAGTTCTTCACTGAGAAGGTGGTCAGTCACTAGAAGAGGCTCCCCAGGGAAGGGATCAGAACACCAAGCCTCTAGAAAGAGCATCTGGATGATGCTCTTAGTCATATGGTTTAGTTTTAGGTATTCCTGAGAGGAGCAGGGTGTTAGGATCGATGATCTTTATGAGTCCCTTCCAAGTTGAGATATTCTACAGTTCTGAGTTGTGGCAGAGCAAGTAGGAGCCATCAATACTGCCAGGAGGTCCTTTGAGTTTGCAGGGTGTTTCTGCAGAGAAATCTGCAAGGGGAGAAGAACATTCCCAATCCCTACTCCCCTCATGCTCGTGATTTATCCTCAAAGGCATCACAGTTTATTAAAAAAGGTAAATACCTGTAGTTAAATGAAGCCAGTAGAGTGTCAGAGAGTGATCACATCTTCTTCATGTGGGCTGAGAGTTACACGGCATGCAAAGCTTAGCTCCTGCTCATACCAGGGCAGAGCAAAGGAGCACCTCCTGAGGTCTGATCACACACAGAATGAGTAATGCTGTGAGAAAAGTCATTTGCCCCAGAAGCAGTAGAGCTGACATGTGAGCAGTGTCAACCCCTGCTCTTCAGAGAGCCAGCCTGCCGCAGGGAAATTCTTCCAAGCAGGAATAAAGTTAAACTTGTTGGACTGAGGTCTGCCACGTCTCAGGGACCAGCACACTCATCCTTTGTATGCCCCTGCACACATGGACACACAATTCCTTTGCAATCAAGCTGTTCGCAATGCTGAATTTCAGTGCACATCCACTATTTCACACATTTTCACCTAGTCTCAAATGCTTATGCATCAAATTTTTGAGGGAAAAAGCAGTTGCCTGCCTTTTCTGGATATCTTTTTCTTTCTAGTTCTATGAAGCTTCTCTCTTTGGATCTTCAAATAAGCCACTCTGATTATTTTCACTTGGCCAGTTTGATCTTGCGTTGTGCTCACAGGAGCAAGAGCACTTTTTCTGGTGGCTGCCTCAGGATCCCGGCAAGATGCCAGTCTGTGAGATGAGAAATGGTGACCTCATGGATAGCGGAAGGGAAAAGAGGAGGCAAGACTGAATTTTTGGTTTTCTACATTTAAATCCCATCAGGCTTTGTGTTTTCATTTCAAATTCTTTCCAAAATACTGTATCTATTTTCCTCCAAGATTCTGTGACTGAAATGACTTTATGCTTTGCCTCCAATGATTATTTTTTTTAAATCAAAAGAAGTTATTTGTTTTATAAACGATTTAAAACTTATCCAATAAGAAGTACCCAGAAATAAAGAAGGAAAAAAAGGGGAATAATCAAGTGCTCTAGAAATCAGCAAGTCACAAAAGAGTTAAAGTTCCTTACATGTGGCCAAGTTAAATAAGACCTGGAGGGACACATGGTTCTCCCCCCAGCACCCCCTGAACTCTGGGGTGTGGGCTTGTGAAATGCCTGGGAGGTGAAATTGGCCCCCATTGTGTCTTGTTTAATTTGGCTGCTTGAAGTACCCACTTTTTTTTTTGTAATTTGGCTCTTCCTGCAGCTCTCACACCTTCCTTTAACATAAATGTCCTTTACGTTTTCCACGTGCCTTTCCCCAGCCCTCCATTCCATATTGTTTGAGCCTCTTTTTCCCTGTGCAGCTACACGTGGCTGCTGGCACAGGGCTGTGTTTGTCTGCACACAGAGGCAGAGTCAAACCAAACTGAGGAGCACCGTCGGCACAAGTGCCGTGTTTCCAGGGTGCACTTCTCAGCTCCAGAATCTCATAAGGAGCCAGGAATTGCATCCAGGAGATTTCTGGATGGCTGGCCAGCAGCGGGACTGCTCTGGAGCAGCACACAGCGGTGACGTTTTCCTGCCTGCGCATTGCAGCCTCAGCTGGAAATTCTTCCACCACCACCTTGCCATGGGTCGGTGATAAAATACTAAGCTTGGTCCCACTAAGCCTGCATGTCTGGGTGATGTTGCAATAGTGACGGGAGAAATACAGCTCAGACTTGACACCTGTGCTTGGTGGTGTCAGCCATCATACAGCACACTCTTCTCCCCATCTGACTTACATATTAAAGTATAAATCGAGCTACATTACCTTTAATACAGTGCCAGATTGGCAAAGATGGGAACTTTGTCATCGCATCTGCCTGTGATTACAGTTCTGCAATAAATGCAGCAAAGGCTGGCATATATGGCCGAGGGCAAGTCCTTTGTTCAGTTTTCTATCTGCAAAATGGGGATAGAATGCCTTGAGCAGCAAGGGAGCTACAGGGATTTCACAGTTATTCTCTAACTGCTTTGGCCATGGAAAGATGAAGATAAATTTTGAAGTACTATCACAAAGAGATTACAGAGTCTTTTTTTCCTGACTATACAGAGCAAAAGACAGCATTTCAGAATTAATCAACATAAAATAGAATTTTATAAAAATTTTGAAATTTTATTTTGTTGCTATATGCGAGTCTGTATTTAGACATAAATGCCCAACAAGTTTGTTGAAAAGCAGCAAACTCATTATCACACTGAAGAGGACGAGTTTCCACTTGCTGCATTAGAAATGTGTTCACCCTAAAGTATGTACCTGTCTGAAAAGGCAAAGCCTCAAGTGAGTGAAGGAAATGCAGGAATGGTAGAAATTCCAGCTGCTGAGACCTGACACCTTTGGAAGCACATCCACTCATGTCTGCAGACTCTCTTTCAGGGGCTGCTGGATCAAGGACACCTTGTCCGTGTCTCAGGTCAATCTTGAGGACAGAACTTCCATTTTACCCTGTATACAACCAAAATATTCCTGGGAAAAAGGCTCTGTCTGCAATGACTCTTTGGGATTTAACACTAGCAGCCAATAACATCTTTCTTTCCATTATTGCTGTGAAAAGAAAAAAAAAGCTCCAGAAGGAAATCTGAAAAAGTCCAGTGAGAAACCAGTGAAACCAGGAAACGGAAATGGATGGCTGGACACTTTGGGATTGCTACATGCAGCTCTGGTTCAGTGACATTCGCTGGGTTGCTGCTTTGCTGGCCTGGGGGATACATTAGAAGATAATATTTAGAAATCATAAATAATCTCATTATATTGCAGATGCCAGCATTCTGGGAAACTTGGGTAAAGCAGTGGAGAACTGAGTTAAAGAACCCCCAGTGGCACAACTGTGGCAACAGATGAAGGGAGAAAAAAACATAGATATTATGGATTGATGAACACAGAGAATTTTTTAAGTTTGGATTCAAGCTCGATTGAAATTGAGCTTGCCTGCTTGCCTTGCAGGGGCAACTCATAGATGCTGTATGTCACTCCTGTTGTAGAGCTGTTGGTCTTAGAAATGAAAAATAGCATTAGCACTGGGCATCCAGTCCAGAGCCCACCCAGGACTGACTGACCCCATGGGACTTCCCCAAGCTTTACAGCTGCAACTCTCTTCCACAGTTAATTCAGCTTGAAAAGCCACTTTATTTGGTATTCCCCTTGCATTTCCCTTCTCTTGTTCTATCTTCTCTTCACAACCTGTATAAGATGAAAAGTAAATCACTGCTGAAGCTCAGTGTCAAGGGATGCCCTGAACATGGGTCACATGGATTCGTATGAGGCCGTGACTGCATTTCTTATAAATATCTCTCATTGGTGCCAACACGATGAACATGAAACAGTCTACCAGCTTAGACCTGAAAGACGTGGACGTCAAAGGATCCCTTCACATCAGGTATCATGGCACACTCAGACACTCACAAGGTGAATATGGCCTGAATATTGGAAGGGAGAAGCCAAAGATCTAAGGCCATAAGACAGCTAAGCCTTGCTCCACCTCTCTGCCACTTTCACTTTGTGCTATTTATAAGCCTGAGCTGACAGCTTGAAATATGGTCATGTTAGGCAGATATTTCCAGACTTATATTTCTCTTACGCATTACAGAACCTCCCCACCAGGTCTTGTGTGGTGGAAAACACAGGTTTCAGAATTATTTAGTTCCCCAGTTTGGATTTTTGCATGAGTAGACCTGAGACAGGAGCCAGGGTCTTCATTTTTTTGACAGAAACCAAGTAACAATAAATCAAGAATGACTATTAAATAGATTTTTATCTGCACAAGTTCTTTGGATCAGATTGTTTCCTTCCCGATCATGGCAGTGGTGGAAAAATTTTTCCAAGTTGCAGGGGCAGACAGCTGAGATAACTCCTAACATTTCATGGTGTTTGTGTCACCCTAAATAAAGAAAGAAGAATTAGGTTTGCATAAATCATTTGTGTTGGTGTATAGGCAACGTAACCAGCTTTCAATTGTGTTTAATGATTAGTTGTGATAAATGGTGCCTAAAATAGTGTGTACAGTGTAAACAACAAATTTAATAAAGCACATTTTACATCAAAGAAGTGAATGTGTTTCCTTTCAAAGGTTCATTTTTTTCTTGATATGATTTTTATCTGTGTGGTCAGAAGCCAGAGCATCTCAAGCTCCTTTGGAGAAATCCAAATTATCCATTCAAGAAGGAAAACAGCTTATTTTTCATTATCCAAAAGTAACTGAACTATTCACAGAACATCTTTTCAGACACTATGCTGTCCCTTTTGCTATGTGATGATGACCAATTCTTTCTTGCTTTGGATGCATGCACTTTATATTTCTTTTTTTAAATACAGGTTTCTTCATGTTAGATCAACCTTCTTTTACATAATGTTTACTCTTTTTTTCTTTCTTTTCCTCAGTTCGCCAAATTTTTGTGTTGGTTTCCTCTGGTCTTCTGTAAAGCTTGCCTGTGTAATGTTCACAGAGTTATGAGTTAGAGTATTTTATGGATAATACTACAGCTGCAGGAACTCATGTAAAAAAGTGCAGTACTATATAGAAGTGGAAGTGATTTTTATTTAGTTTTCTAAAAAATATGACACTGCCAACTCTCACGTGGAACTCACAAGCTCCAAAATGTGTGTCTCCAAGTATTCTGGAGTGATTGCCATTGAACCCTCTTCATCTTCTGGCTTTCTTTTCACTGGTGATAATGTACTGGCATTTGGAAAGATCTTATATATATTTCAGGAGTCACAGGTAGAGGGCTTTAACCTTTGAATCTTTGTTAATTACCCACTGTAAATCTTGCGTGACAGTGCTGCACTTGTCTTCTCCTTCCTCATTTTGGGTAGCTTGCTAGCAAATCTTGACTTCTGTTTGGGGTTACGGTGAGAGAAACGCCACCCGGTAAGCCACCTGTGCTGTGATTTTGGTGAAAGCAACACATTCCTCAGAGCTCGCCAGTTTCACAGCCGTCGATCATGTCCCTGGCTATCAGTACAGGCCATCCTTTGCACCCTTGCTCTCCTGTTCCTCTGGCACTTTTACACACCCCTCTGTATTCACGCTTCTTTCTAACTAATCTTCATATTTCTGTATACGGAATTTTGCATGGCAACATAATATAAACCACAGAGTACAGTGCTGGCCCTGGCTTGGATGGCTGGCAGGATAAATCCATTTTATGCAGCATTAATTGTACTGCAACTTGTTCCAGCTTTACTGAGAGACAGATGCAGGTGATTACATCATGTCTCCAATCACTAAACCGCATTACCTATTTAATATAGCTCAGTGACTGCAGTTTTCCTCTGTGCCTGTTCCTGGGTTGGTTACACCAACTTAATGCAATTGTATTCACATGCAATTACCTGACTGCACATAAAGGGAAATGTTATAAACCAGCTCAGATAGGACAGGAACCCAAGGCCTGCAACAACCTGGGCACCCCTGATTCTTACAAATGAAACACTGGGAGGACTGTGGGTGCTGCAGCGTGTGTCCAGGGCTGTCGTCAGTGCAGTCTGGAGGGAGAAGTCCCAGCCAGAGGCACCTTCACTGACCGTGGGAGTAAAGCTCCAGGTTTACTAACAGCTGAACCAGCTTCTTGGCTGAAGCAGCACCACCCTCCCCATCGTCCTAAGAAGGGCTGATGGTCTCTGCTGGCAGCGCCACTTGGGCTAGCTCTGTGTCTCTGCACTGCAGCTGCACCCAGTCAGCTGGAAAGCAGTGCCCTGAGGTCTGCACAGTGCTGGATGCTCAAGGGCAGACCGGGCTAAACAGAGCCTAGGACTGCTCCTGGAAGCAGCTGAGAGTAGCCCACAGAAGTCATCCTATCTCAGCAGAGGAGGGCATTACCCAGCTGAATGTCAGAGCTTCCAAAATGCTCAACAAATTCAGAACATTACTGGAATAAGAACAGCATCTGTAGGAACTTCAACCAGTTTAAAATTACATGCTCCTAATCCTTCTCCCCCACAGCACGCAATGAGTTCCACATTGAGGCAGAAAAACAGCCAAGCTCGGGGCTCCAGAGATGGGCTATTGCACAACTATCCCTACTGTGGAGGTTTATCACTCCTCCCTTAATCAGCTGGTGCCCACCACTATCCAGACAGAAGCCATGCTCCCCAGTGTGCTGTCGGAACACAACAGTGCTCAGCCATGGGAACTGCTCTTTTCCAGCCTAATCCTCTGTTCAGACAGGCCAGAATTGTTGGAGGTCTTTACTGTAGAAAGGAGCTGGTATTTGAAGAGGTGTGCTCCGTACACTGCTCCTGTAATTTGTGGCCATGTTAAGCTTCTGGGTGATAAGCAACAGTTACTAACATGGAGAAATAACCCTTGAAAGGAGTTACATGGATTTTAGTTGTATTCAATACGGTTTCCTAGATAGCAATTACAGACCAATTACAAGAAGCACTCAGAAAACTGAGCGGGCCACTTTTCCAGCAGAAGTTTCGTGGGTCAGCATCAGGCTACAGAAGCCCCCCCCAGATGACCCACGGAGAAGCTCTCAGAAATGATCCCCTCTGTGAACTCAAAATGCTGGGCTACAGACTTGGGCAAAAAGTCTGCTCCTGCACTCTATCTCTCTATAGAAGAAACAAGTGTTGAAGGAGTCAGATGTTCCCTGGACAGGAACTGGCTCTTTAATAGCAAACTATCTCTTGGTCACACCAGCACCTGCCTCATGAAGTCCTGTCATTGCTTTTATAGCTACATTTCTACTACATCTGTAGCATGCAATGGGCATGCTCAGGCATTCCTCTACCCAGCCCTTGGCTGCATTTTCGTGTTGTTGTTTCATTAGAACAATGTTCAACAAGCACCATCCAGCAAAACTGATCTGCTAGTGCTGACCTCACATGGGATGTGTGCTCTGGGTCGATGCACCTGTTTGAGCTGGGGAAAAAATAATCTGAACATTTTTAAATTTTTTAAATGGCAGATGCAATCTGTCAGCCCTCACCCACCTCAGTAAAGCTTCACCCAGTATGCAATAAATGAGGGACTCTGGCAGATCACCTTCTGCAATTTTTGCTGTACTGAATTGTAAGGCCCCAAAAACATAAAACCCTTTCCAAAGCATTAACTTGGCCCATTCAACTCAGCAAACTCTAAGCCCATTCAATTTTAAGTTACTCAGAATTCCCCTAAGAGAAAATTAGAAGAAGAAAGAGAGGAAGACAGAAAAGATATAGAAAAGGGCAACCATAGCTACCACTCCTGGTTCCTGCAGTGTTCAGCTGATAGAAAGTACAGAAGGAGGTAGGGTCAAGACATGTCCTTGTGGCATGTCCAGAGTTAAATACCTGTTGGCTTTCCTGGGCCCTTCCCCCAGGTGGGATTTCTGGTCATTTTAGGAGCTGGATTAGGGGCTCCAGAGATGAGTGCATTGCCTCTGGTGTGTCAGGGATTGGCAGCCGCTGCCGGGCTGGGATACAGGCTCTAGGAATAGGGTGTGCAGGACAGGGCATCACCTGGCCAGGGCAAGGCCTGACCTGCCCTTTCCCCTCACACAGGCACCCGAAATGTTTCAAACCAGCAATACTTCCAGCCTCTCACATAATTCAGAGAATGTCACAGGCTGTGCAACTTAATTTGTATTTATGTTTGTGCCCTGAACATTTTGCTTTAGCACATAGTGCTTACATTACCTCCGGGAAAAATACGTTGCACTGGATAACAGTGTCCTGGTAGTGCGGAGCTGCACTCACTGTGGTAATATTTATGTCCTGTGCCTGTCAGTGTGCTAAGGAATGAAGCTAAATAAATACTGTAAATCTTGCAAACCCACCCTGATTATTTTTGTGCCATTCTTTTCATTTCTGTAACAAGTTGTTAGGTTTGCACTTGGAACAGCCTGTAATGTAAGATGAGAGATCTCCTATCACTGAGATTTTCACTACTCTTTCTACGATTTGGATTGGGCTGTTAAAAGGGATACTTACACAAAGAGGTACATGATGTTTGACCTTTTAAATTTGCAGCATTGAACTGGGAGATACAGAACCTTCTCTTCTCCTGGACTGGAAACCAGAAGCCTGCATGGGCTAAGGGGAAATGGGCCAGCCCAGGGATGGTGGGGTTGAGACCCCCTGGTTTCTGCAGCTCTGAGTAGATCCTCTCGTGTCTAATAACATCCATATGCCAAGTGAGACTTGTGGTTTGGGGCTTGCATGCAGGACACCTGTTCCTTGTGTGGCTTCTTTGAATGAGATGTTACACGGTGGCCTTCCCTGCACTGGGAAAATTATTAGGTCCCTGCCCTCCTCCACTGTCTCTTCTAAAGAAACTTGTGAGAACTTCCATCTCAAAGCTGCTTCAGGCTGGCCAAAGCATTCAAATGTTCGTGGTAAAGTAGGGAAGGAAGGAAGGGGAGAGGAACCACAGCACTGCTGCCTCTGCCACCCACACACACATGCTTTGCAAATGAGCCATCAAAGGGCTCCTGGATGAGAGCGGGACTGTGCCAGGAGGGCTCTCAGGCCCTGTGGTGAGGGCAGCCACCCAAGGACAGGGAGGCTGCCAGGAGTGGCTGCTGGGTGTTCTGCAACCCAGCCTGCCCATCAGGCCAGCTGGACCCTGGTGGATCTCCCACTGATCCTGGTGCCTCTCTCCCACTGTCTGTTGCCATCACCTCTCTGGGAAGCCCCAGTAAAGTGGCAAATGGCTCAGGGCCTTGTGTCCATACGTGGGTGGCAGGGGGAGAAGAGCCACTGCTGTACAGAAGATTCGTGTCATGCCTGGGTCCATTTGAAGTGGCTCCGCTTCAAATTCAAGGCTCACTTCGTCTTTCTGGTGTGGTGTTAAGGCCTTAAGCAGGTTGTCTGCTCAGGGGAGTGTTACTCTTGTGCACCTAAATGAACACTAAATAAATAATTTTAACAAGTTTTTCCTGTTATTTCTGATACTGCCCTCCAAACACTGCTCTGCTTTCAGTTTTCACAGTGACTGCCAAGAAGAAGTACAATAATTTTTGTCCATTTCAGTGTTAGCTTGTTTTTAATCCTCATAAACTGTCAGTGTAACTTGCACACCGAATACTATTTGTGTACTTACAACTTTACATCTTGGAACAGGGAAGACTCAGATTTTTTCCTTTTTTTTTCAGTTTTGATGCTGACTATTCTGACCCTGCAGCAATAGAACACTAAGGAATAACTACTATCTAGCTAACTAAGCTCTCTCATTTTATATATGTGTCCCATGAGAGTTAAATAAATATGTATATAAATAACTCATATAAATGCTATATAATATGTATATAAATGCTCACCCTGGGGTCAATATGCTTCATACCAAAAGCAACTTCAATTCATACTAATACAGTAAGATTTTCTGAAGAATATGGTTGGATCAGGGACAAAGTACTCAATAACTTGAAGGATCACTCTGCTGAAGAGTCTGGGTGACCATTCCAAAGCTCTTACCCAAGGATTCCTACTAAAATGCATGGAAACTGAGATACCAGTTTTTCACACTAATATTGAAGGTTGTGCTCTACATATGTCTTACTTTTTTGGGCAACTGTTTCCAGTGAAACATTTTCTTTTTTGTTTAATCCAGATTAGAAACCTGTATTTTGATACAGAGAATGATTTTGATTTTGCTGAGTCTCTTCTAGCTGAAATACAGACCCACTCACTAAGAATTAAATTGATTAAATAAGAAAGAGCAATCTAATGCAAAGAGCCAGCAGAAGGAAATACTGGTTCACACAATATACTAATAACCTGTAGAAACTGTTGCCATAAAATGGAATTAAACCCAAAAGCAAATATCAAAGCACAGATTGAAGGGCATTTCTGAAAGATATTGAAAGGATTTTAGAAAGGCTCTAAAACTCCCTGTTTCAAGATTAAACCTATAATTCATTATTGGGGGTAAACAAAAGACAACAAGGTGAAGGACAGATTGTCTCCATCCATAATCTCCCCTACCCTGTTCAGCAGCATCCAAGGCTGGACACAGTAACAGCCAGAATACAGTCAGACAGACTAGGCACAGAACTGGGAATGGCATTAGTATATTTATTTTCCCTTGTAAAAACAAAAATAAAGAAATGCTTGCAGAATTGACCTTTAAAGGTCTTTCTATCTTTCTGGTGCTTTTTCAGTTTAGGGGGAAAAAAGTTTATTGACACAAGGAAAGCTGTAAATTCTGCAGCCATAACTTTCATCCAGGTTTGAGGGGACTTCAGCTTCCCCATGGCTTTCAGTTTTAATGTCTCAATCTCATATCAGGAATATAGTGCAAATAAAATCTAACACATACCACTAAATTACATTTTAAAATTATTTTAAAATGAGAAATAAATTATATTGCTGTTTTAAGTGTCATTGACTGTACTGACTGTGAAAATTTACTCTGAAGAGCTTCTACAATAATCAAAATAACAACTCTAGCTGTTTTTAAGGCATACTTCCTGTGAAGAAGGAAACTTACAAATTCCAAGGACTCAATTTTTAAAATTTCTTAAGAAGACAGAATTTTTATTTTTATTGCAATATCGCCTGGACTTCACAATCTAGCACCGTGTCTTCACCCCCTCTGTTGTGCAAACACATGTGACAGTATTTTGAAAATGCCTGTCTCTAGAAAACCACTGAGGAAGCCTCACAGACAGAGAAGAACACAGAGGGAACAATTGCAAAGATTTATTAAGCGCTTTCTGTGCTTGGCACTTAGAAACAGAGTTCCGTGCATAGGGCAAATCTTTATACAGCTTTTTCTTCATACATATTTTACATACCATTTTTATTGCCCTCTTTTATATTCATAATATTGAATACCCCACTAGGCATATAAATACATTTATCTACAACACCTCACAACAACTCTCAATAATATCTGTATTCTGTTACTTGGTATTTGCATTTTCACACAACTTAAATGCATAGCTTGCACCAAGCTACAATTGTTTTCTTATTTTTAAAGGACTTGAAGAGAAAAAAGGAAAAAAAAGAACAAGGAAAAAAAACCAGAAAAGAAAGATGTTAAAAGGCAATGATCTATTTGGTTAAGCAGAGACCATGTGGCAGATGGAAGGTTGGCAAATACTCAACCTCACTGTTTCTGAAATGCTAATGGTTTTCTACGGCAACTCTCGCATGCAAGGTCAGCTGCACTCCTGTTTTTTCATTGCTCTTCCCCATGCCCTCAGTCTGGACAGTTTCTTCCCACTGGGATGAGTGCTGTGGGATACACATATTCCCCACAAAGGCTGTCATCCATTTGGTTTCACTGCATTACTTCCAGTCAAGCCAACAGGAGCTGAGCCCCCTCCTCCCATTCATCTTTCCAAAGTTCCATCCCCACATCTGTCTGAGGCTCATTTGTGAGCTAAAACTTTTCTCTCTCCTCTCTCTCCCATCTCCATCTGCAGTCTGGGTGCTGGTGAGCTCGACCTTCATAAGGAAACAGCCAGTTGGGCAGAGCCATGGTGAAAATGCAGAAACCTCTTTGGAAGAAGCTCCGGCCCAGCAGCGCCACTCCTGTGCTACAGTGGAAGAAGGACCCACAGGCCTTGCTGGTTTCAGAAGTGGGCTGAGCCGCTCCAGCAGTGAAGAACTGTCTGGGAAGGGGGAGGTCTTTAGAGCCATGGGCAGTGCAGCTTCAGAGGATGAAGCCCTGGGAGACTGCCCTTCTTCAACACCCAGGGGAGACAGCGCAGGGGAATGGGTCCCTCCACGCTGAAAGCTCACACTGCTTAAAGTTAATGCTTAAACAGTAAATTCAGCTGCTTCTCTCCAACTTCTCTTTAAAGTCATGCCCTCTTCTCTGCAATGTCCAGAAAAAGCAGATGCTCCGTGCCAATCTGGAAGCCCTGGGCTACAACAAGCTGCGATGGCTGTCAGTCGAGGCTGTCCAGAAGGTTCTGGGGCACACACCTAGATGGCTTATGTTCTTGTTTATCATTACAATACTAGTTCCACTATAAGTTTGAAGGCAAAAGGGTACTGGGATGGGTTCACCCCTGGGAACGATGAAGGTCTGTCTGCCTTCGATGTCAAGGAGAGGCATGGCTTGTTAGACCATGTGCACAGACATCTGTGAGGAGGAGCCCTGAACCGCTCCGTACTGTCTGTTGTCACAGGCAGCGGCCGTCTGCTGGTTGCTGGAGGGAGGGCTGATCATGTGCATCCCGTGATCCATCCCTGTGGAAAGATATTGCCTCTCTCCAAAGGCCCCACTGGATGGGGAAGAGCAGAGTAAAGTGCTTTGGGAGGTGGTGAGTTTCTCCGGGCTCGCCGCCAGCCTGGGGGAAGCAGGGAAATTGTATCCATAGAGGTTGTAGGGATTGTGCAGGGAGAAGGCGTTGTAGGAGCTCTGCTGCATGTGGCCACCACCAAACATGTGTGAAGAGGAGGAGGTGGAGGCAGGGTTGCCTGCTTGCATGACATACTGAAACTGGGAGCTGGGGAAAGATCCCAGCTGGCCGCTGTACGCCTCCATCTTGCTGTTGCTGGGCAGGGAGGAAGGAGCCGGCATTCCTGAGATCAAGGAGGGAGTCCTCTGGGGCATGAAGGTTTCGGAGGGCTGCGAGGCAGAAGCAGTGCTGCTCTGCAGCCGGTTGTAGCCCCCGTCGCTCAGCCCTGGGTAGCTCTGCAGTGCTGCCATGTTGCTTCTGGCACACGGAGGGTAATCAGACAGGTTGAGGTTGCAAAGCTGACTCTCCCGGCAGCCAACATTGAAAGTGTTGGGGGCCAGATGAAAAGCTGGAGGAGAGCAGGATGGAGAGAGAAGGTGAGAAGAAGCGGATGGTGATGGGGTCCCCGTGCTGGAGGTGGTGGGGGAGGTCCCTGTGCTGCCTCCTGCAAAACAAAACACATGGGAGGATGTTCAGCATCCAGAACCACATCTGCAAAATGAGACGGTCCCATTAAAAAACAGCTTAGTTTAATAAAGAGGCAAGGGTGGTAAAATGGCCGCTGGAAAACTCAGCCTTTCTTGGCAAGGGCCCTCACTTTATTAATAGCACCCCTTGGTCTTTCCTTCTTTTCTTTTTTCTTTGGACTTTGTTTTTCAACGGAAGTTTTATTCCCTTTTAAAATGGGAGAGGGAAGCAAGCCTGCCACAGAGTAACCCAAGGCACTGGGAAAAGCTGCAAGGGAGCACTGCTCCATGAGTCAAGAGATTTGCCATTTCCAGGCATGTTTATCTAGTCCTTTTTTTAGGCAAAAAAAGAAGGTAATTTCTCCTCTCTCCTGGTCTGCAGGAAGACCACCAGTCAGTGAACTGCATGGTCCCACTGCAAACATGCTTTATCATCTGCTCAGGGGCTTGCGGTGGGAAGTGGCTGAGAGTGTGTTGGACTTCTGCACCATTCAGCATTTTTGTCACCTGGCTCACAGTGCAGCGGGGCTGATTCAAGCCAGAAGTAACACTAAAATGAAGGGACACACTTTCAAGCTATATCCTGCTCCACAGAGCACAGGATTTTCAATCATGTGCCTAAAATTTAAAAGAGATTCCATATGTTGTGCCACTGGTGTTAACAAAATATTGATATATATGCATGTCAGTAGTATCAACGCATTATACAATATTTATGCTATGAATGATGGAATTGACCATTCTGCACAGCAGGGATGCTCACATGTTCTGACCTGGGAAAATAATACTGTGTAATACTACCAATAATGGTAGCAAACTGAAAGTAAGTGAGATGAAAAAGATGATGGCACAATTTTGAGCTTGAGAAGAGATTATTTATAGGCAACAGTCTGAACTGGAGGAAGCTTCCTTGAACAACCAGGAAAATCAGTTCTGTGCTTAAGGGAATTCAGTTTTCTGATGTGAAACCCTTTATTTTCATTTGATTATTCTCTTTGTATGAAATTCCCTTTCTGCATTAGGGCAACCAACACTGGAGACTCTTGTAAAAGGACCAAAGAAGTGCTGGTGAAGAAATTTGACCAGGGAATAAACAGACCCAGAGGAACTGGGAGGCAGAATTTCCAACAAGGTAGAAGATCACAGATGAGAAGCAAAGGGGCTTGAAAAGAGGGTGTCAGAGTGGGCAGATGAAATTTCACCAAGGCGGAGATTACACACTGAGGATCAAAAATAAGGGGCAGCTTTTTCGTGTATCACCTTATGGAAAAAAATCCAGCAGGATTTTGAGATCAGTCTAGGTCAGCTGCAAAAAACCGGGAGGAACTTGATGCAGTGTTGCTTGATGAAAAGAGAACAGGTGATGCTAGTTGTTAGGAGATGCACTAGAAAGACAGGTTCTGTGTCAGTATATGATGGTGAGAATGAAAGTGAGATTATATCTGAATTCCTGACACATCTAGGATGAAACATAATGGGGAGTAAAAATGTAACCTTGAGACATTAATAATATTTGTGATTTTTAAATTTAATGTTCTTTGAACTCAGATTTAGAAAAAAAAAGAAGAAAAAGAACATTGGGTAAGCACAGCCTGGAGTGATTGCTGTTGACCAAAGCAACACTAACAAAAGGCAGATTTCTGTGTTGCTAAGTCAAAGCAGTCATTCCCAGTACCAGCCATGGGGTAGAATGCTTATCAGTTACTGCTGAGCCACTGACTCCTGTTGCCATTCATTCAGAAGCATAAAAGAGAAGCATTGCATCAAATCTCCATTAAAGTAAATGAGAGAAACTGAAGTTTCAGATGCCATCGTGGACTCCCTGCATTCACTTCTTGACAATACTGAAATGCTCAAACTTGCTTATGTATTTTAGCTCCAGAGTTCAAAGGCTTGTTGTGTAAATTTCTAATTTAGCGTTTATTTTAAAGGCTACACTTCCTTGGTTCATTTAAGGTCTCTGACAGACAATCTCAGGCTATTTTGGCTGTGTTAAGTTAAGATGGTACCTCCTCCAGCCTTTCTACCTGTCTCTCTTTCACAGGTTGTGAAACTGCAGTAAGGTCAGCCAAAGGCAAGGCCGGCCTCTACACAAGTAGTTCCACTGCAGTCTGTTTTAGTTGAAATTGCTGATAAAGGTGAGATTGAACCAAGGTGCACAACTATAGACACCCATTTTTCTGTTAGCCCTGCTGTAAAGAGCACACATCCCTGCCAGCAGGGATGGCAGGCAGACAGGTGAATTAATATATCATTTTCTAGTTATCCAAGCCCAAAATATGGAGGTCAAATAATCACAAAACAAATACAGCACAACGTGAGACATATTTGATGCACAGTAATCCTGCTTTTGACTCTTTACACCATATAGTTCATGAACAAACTGCAGAAGGTGACTCGCTGACAGTGTCTGGAGAAGAAGTAAAAATGCCTATGTATATATGTATGAGTATTAAATGAGCTGTTTGAAATAAAATACATAGAATAAATGATTAAATGCAATGTCTTCATTTCAGTCTTCCTTCACCCCATAGTTAACCTTTAAAAACTCAGTAGGAGAAAAGCGCACACACCAGTTACCTCAAGCACAAGATTTTATTCATCTGCTAAGGAGCTACAATCCAGTCGTACCCATAACTGAGGCTTTGGCTACACAGAGTAAAAGTAGAGGTTGCATATTAGCAACTTCAAGGATTCCTTAATGATTCCAAAACTGAGAATTGCACATTTCAGGTCACCCCCAAAGAGGGACTGAGTGATTCTGCTTTGAATAATCCCTATTTGCAGGCCAGGAGGAAAACCCTGAAGTGACAACACAGCGCAAGCAGAAGACACACCACGCTTCTGCTGCTGCAGTACATAGTGCAGAAGCAGGAATTTCCTGATCATTTGCAGAGTAATTTTTACACCTTTAAGTGGAACAGGAAATAACACAAAGCAAGGCCTGTCTCAGCTCATTCTCTTCGGACCAGCTCCACTCTGCTCTGAAGGATATTTCTTAGCCATCTTTGCTGGCAGCCCTAAGTATGGGCCATACACAACCTGGACTTTTGTGAAGTTGTAACTTGGTCTGTGGCTGTTACAAAGTCAGCCAAATACCCCTAGAGATGGCAGCAAGCCCAGCAAATATATCCATACCACAGTCTTGGATACACAGATGTGTGTGTCATTTTAATGGAAGGCATGGATACAAACCAATCTAGTTAAACTGATACACAAAACTATGTTTAGGTTTGGTTTAAGTCAACTGAAACCACATTTAAGCAAGAATAAAATGAATCCCTTGATAATTGTCTTCTGTTCCTTTTCTTTACCCACCGTTTCCCTTGGAAATAGTTGCCAACACCAAAAGCATTTACCAGCAATGTCACAGTATCTCTCACCTCCACACTTACCATGATTCCAGAGTGATTAATTACTATTTTGACCAGGCTCCAGAAGGTAATTTTTTGGCTCTGCAGACATTGGTCCCATATATGTGCAGTTATCAAGTCACATTTGTATAAAATAGAAGGTTCAGAATTTCAAAGGCCCCTCCTTTGTATCTGAACCCTGCTCTGCATGGCAATGAAATTGTCTGTCCTCACAGTGTCCTGCTAATCTGTCCAGGGCTTAGCCAAGCAATGCTGTCATCCTGAAAGGAACTTGTTCTCTGGGCATACAAGTGATAACTAAGTTGACCTTATCAAAAGGACAGAAGCTTTTTCAATGAGGGGAACTGGACAAAGATCAAGTGCAAGAGAAGTCATAATTTGCAAACTGGGACTGAGAAATAGGGAAATAGAAGAATGAAATCGTGGTGGAAGACAGGGAGACCATGTGGAGAGGGTGGGATGTAAAGGCAAATCTACTTCTTGTCAGTGTTTCCTCTTGTGACACCAAATAGAAATGCTGTCTGTGCACCAGTGTCAGATGCGTGCCCATAAGGTTTAGGGAAGAAATGACAGCTTTTCCTCTGGGTATCAACAAGAACTGCCATTAAAATGTCATCTCAAGTAGCTTACGACTGGTATTTCCTTCCTATCACGTGTGTCCATCCAAGCCTCAGTAATGGTGCTGTCTTCCTGTATGTTCTCAATAAGCCCTTGCTTTTGCCTTTACCTAGTCTGAGCTTGTGTTAAGGACAATTTCAGGGCAAACTGCAGCCCAAACATACATAGTCCATGGGTATGATGTATCTTAAAATGAGGGGTTGGAGTATTCTTGAAGCATTCAGCATGACAGGGCATCTGAAATGCTACAGGGACCTCTTCCTCACAGAACAGGTCACATAAAGAACTTCTAACACTGCAGTGTAGATGGAAAACACATCTGCCAGCAACCAGAATCAGCCAAAGGAGCTTTCTGGCAACAGCAAGATAGTGGGGAGAGCATCAGTGCCAAGGGAGTCTGAAGGAATTGTGCATGGAAAATTTTCTGGGATCTCTCTTATGAATGACACCATACTATTCACTTGACCCACAATTTATCCCAACCTCCTTTATCTGAAAGGTGGACATAAATCAAACTTTGGACTCCACTGCAGCATATTCTCCTTGCTAATGTTTCCAGGCATCGGATGTTACCATTACCTGGAGTGCCTCCGTACAAACCTCTCGGTCCCTGAAGTCCTTGCTTAGTGCAGAGCTGCCGTCAGCACAAGATACCTGAGCATGAATGTCATAGCCTGTGCAATGGCAGAATCTCACCAGACAGAAAAGAGCTTTAGAGCAGTTTGGGCACTTGGTCACAACCTGCACGGCTGGTTGCAGACAGGGATGGCATCCACCGTCACACTGCAAACACGTGGCTGCGTGTGCTCAGCGCTGTGCCTTTCTTTCTAACAAGGATGGGAACATCAAGGTGGTTTGTCTTAAGAGTTTACATTTTGATGGGTCAGGCAGTACAAAGTTATTCTTTGCGTGCAAGCACTCCTTAGAGAGCTGAGCCCACTCCCACCTACAAGCTAGTTCAGCTTGTGGCCAGACACGAACCGCGGGGTCAGCATGGCCAGCCCACAGCCCGTGCTGAGCCCACAGGGCGGTGTCCAGCCCACAGCCTCAGCCAGGCTCTCTCCTTCCACCTCCGTATTTGAACAGGACCTGATGCTTGGATTGATAGGTGTACAACCTCACCTATCCATTTCCTGGAGGAGCCACAGCCCCTATTCTGGCACCTGCCCAAGATGTTGGCGTCTTCATCCTGTGACAGGCACGCGTCCAAGCAACCTGGGGGTGCAGGAAAAAGGGACTGTGGCCACTAGTCATTCACCTGGCTCACAGCTCTCCTCCTGGCACTTAACTTGAGTAAATAAGCCCTCCTGAGAGGCAGTTTATATTCACTTGGGCACAGAGCCATGACAATGCAACTCTCCAGCTTTCCAAATGGAGCTGGCATGTGTCTGGCCAGGGAGAGAAGAGGAGCCTGTCCATGCAGATGTACTCCAAGTCATTTCTGAAAAGTCCGGTTTTTGTGAGGACTCTACAGTCTTGGACACATACCTGCAGGGTCTTTCTAAAGCACAGGAAAGAGCAACTCTTCCCAGTGTTTTGCAGTGTTCTATCCTCGGACATAACAGTAAATAAATGTAATGGCATGCATGCAGGAAAACAAATTTGAACAAAAAGGTAAATCCCATTCCCATTCTGTTCACTTGTACTCACATGCACCCTAAGTATGGCACACAAAATTTACACTCTGCCTTCCAAGTTACTTCACCCTTGGCGGCAGAACAAAAATTAAATTTCTTAATTGCCCAAGGATGGGAATCTGAGAGAGTAATGAGGTCAGGAGCGGGGGGTTGTGCAGATTGTCTGACGGATAGATTATGAGGCCAGAGTGTGCCACTGTAACTATCTGATCTCATGTCCTTTTGGAGCCAGGCATAGCACAAACCTGGATCCATTTCTGCTTCAAGCAGCACATGCCTCAGTCCTGCTTGATGCCTTCAGATATCTAAATGCCACAATATCAGGTGTCACTCCTGCTCTCACCTATCAGGGCAACTTTTTCCTTGCAAGTATAACTGGCAGCCCAAGGTCTCTGTTCCCATTCCTAGCTTTCCAAAACTCAAACCTAAAACCTTCAGAAGGACTAAAAGATTCTTCATCACCATTACTGAGTTCCCTCTTCACCACCTTGGAAAACTATATGGCCTTGATGCCTGTTCCTTGTCTTCTTACCAAGAAAGGGCAGGACCACCTGGTCTGTGACATGCTGGACTCTCTCTTCAATCCTTCCCTATTTTTAGGAATGAAAACTTCCCACTTTTGTGGAAATTGGAGCCATTTCTGTCTTCACAGAGTGTAGCTGCCTTTTTTTCTCTCTAGAGCCCTTGGCCAATTATCAAATTATGAATCTGCTGGTAAAATCTTTAAAAGGCCCAAATGAGAGTCAAAGCCTACTGTGTGCCAAGATGCTGGGTTGTAGAGGAAACATAAAGAGTGCTTTGTAGTTCTTCGGGATACAGCTCACAGCACTTAAAAAAAAGATAATTACAGCAATAGATTTAAAGGGGAAAGTATGTACTGTATGGCCCAAAAGTGAGGAATGAAAGGAAATTTTGGTTAAGGTTAGCAAATTACAGAGAAGGACTTTTTTAATAAGTTTGGCTCAAGTTACAAGAATCACTGGAGTTAATGGTAGATCTAGAAAAACTCATAATAATACTTTACTTCCCTTTACCTCTTACAAATTTCTGCAATGCAAACTGAGCAGTCAGAAAGTTAGAGATAAAACTTGCCTCGGTCACCCTCCAAGATAAAATATGTTCAAGATCTAATGGTAAAAAACAAACCTTTTTTCTGATGTGGACAAAAAGTGGGATTCAGGGCATGTGATTTCCATTCCCATCCATATCCAAAACACCAAGACAGCTGAGGAAGAAGTACTGTGGCAAGTTCAATGAACATGTAATTTTCTATTCATAACAAAATAATGTGCTACTCTGAGAAAACTGAGAAAATCTTTAAAGTATCATTGCCCAGCTCTAGTCATTCATGTGAAATCTGAACGCCACTCATCAGATAACAGAGACTTAGGCTTCAGTCACTGGAACTCAGGGTAAACAACTCTCTGGAGCAACAGAGCACTTCAGGCTCCTTTCAGGTCGTCAGGAAGTGGCACAGACTTTGACTTCCAGCTTCTTGTGTCACATCTGGGAGGGCATTTTAATTTTTCAGTGAAGCACCAAAAATGTCCCTTCTCTAAAGAAAAACTGTCTGCAGCTCAGCCTAGAAGAAGATGAACAGTTTGTTCCCCGGTGCTTTGTTTAAATGAGGCAATCTACGAGCCATTTGAAGTATGTAGCAGAAACCAGCACTTGATCCCAGTAACTCTGGCAACAACTGCTCTGTTTCCAATCTCCTCTTCAAGGTCAAAAGAATCAAGCAGATAATTGAGTCCACACCCAGCTATCTGACCTCTGCCAATAGCCTAGACTGTTCACAATTGATTTTGAAAGGGAAGCAGCGTCCAGATTATCCTGGTGGCTCTGCTGACAGAACTGATGGCTGCCTTTGGGAGGCAAGGGGCCAGTCAGATGAATTTGTAGGTGGTTCAACCTCCCACGGCATAAGCAGCTCCACTCTTTTGGGAGACTCTGTTTTTGGGATCTAGGATCTCAGATAAAGCCAAAAGGATCTTAACATTTATTTACTTCTTTCTGCCTCTGGGCGCCTGTGATGCCTTTAGATGAAGTTCTGGAGGGCTCAGTCTTCCTTCCACTTGACACCAATACACATTTGTGTATTCAGGATTTTGTTTTCATAGGGGTGCAATCAGGGCAGCTCTCTGAGCACCACCCCCATGAGGGAGAGTGTTATACTGAATAAGTTACAGGCAGTACGGACAAACTTTGGCAAGACAGAGGTGATACTTGCCCAGAAAGAGTAATGTTTACAGACAGAGAAGCTGGAAAAGCAGCAACACCTCAGCTCAGGGTATCTATCTCGCATCTGCTGATAGCCCATGCAGACTTAGGGTCTGTCTGGAAACATCGTTATGACAAGAAATCATTATTCCTTTCCAGCAGTAAATGAGATATTTGAATCTCTTCCGAGGAGAGGGAGCCTTTTGTGCATATCCTTGTTGACACAAGACTGCAGGGTTAAGATATTCCCCTCTGAGAAGAAGACAGTAGGAACTGTATTCAGTTTGTACATGCATGCTGCTCTAGAGATAGCACCAGCTGTCTTACCAGTGAGGAACATGCCCCTCTTTCCCTCCAGCATCCTTTTAGACAATTTTCAATGCTAATCTGAAGAATCATTAACGCCAATTTTGCAGACTCTCTAAGAGGTGGACTCTCCACTCTCTACCTCCAGCCCAAGATCAATGAAGATGCTCATGTTGATGGAGAAGCGGTTGAATCTACTGGATCTACCCTTTGGTGGAGCTCCTGGCAAAACACTTATTCAAGAAAAGAGTTCATTTGAAAGGAAAGCTGCCTTGAGAGCTCACCACTCAGGTTTAAGATGTTTGACTCTTGCAGATTTGGTATGTATGTGTCAAAACACTAATTTAATGACGAAGTGAAATTTTATGTGCTGCAAGCCTAGTGATAGATCATATCATGTGACTCTCATATTTGTCCTGAAATTCTGCTTAGGAGGCACTTCTTCCTGCCAGGGTACCTTTAATTTCACTTTTTGATAAATTATCAGCTTTTGTAGGAAGGATTAGATACTGATCATTCTCCTAATATTGCCCCAGTGCCTTTTTTGTCTCTACCTCCTTGCAAAACTTGCAGTCATTGATAGTAATCCACCCATCACAATATCCTGAGGGAAACTGGATATCACATAGGAGCCAGCAATAGCTCTTTTTACTCTTAGTGACATAATGCAGAGTTACTGGAACTCTGAATTTCTTTCCCCTTCCCCCCCCCCTTTTTTTTTAATGATCTCTTTTAAAATCAAGAAACTGAGCCACAAAATTTTAATGATGAGAATCTGGATGAGGTTCAATCTAAATTTTGAAAATATATTCCAATTAAAGACTTTAATAGATTCTTGGCTTTCCGCACATCTCATTGCCATGTGCGCTCAGTAATCCCAAGGCCCCTTTCTCACTAGTAGTAAGTAGGCTGCAGCATGAGTGATACTGTTCTCCAGAAGGTCAGCTGCTCCTGGACTGCCATTTTCTAAGCATTTCGTGCAAAGGGGTTTTTTTTTGGGAGGGGACTTCTTTCTTTCAAAACTGGCTGCAGATCTGCTGTGATTGTGTCCAGGATGGTGTTCACTCTTGCGAAGCTGCAGATACTTTTGGATTATGTGCTCCAAAACAGAGGTTTTGTTCTCAATCCAGGGGATTTCACTAACCAAAGCAGCATGTTCTTTCCCTTGGTAGGACAGCCTGGTGACCACTCAGGTCACAGACTTGCAGGGACTTGCTGATGCGCTGTCCTTCAATGGCAACACGTGTGACTAAAGCTCCTGATTCAGCTGCACCAGGCATCTGCAACTGGGTGCAACATCAAACTCTCCAGTTTGCATGGCAGCTGAAACCTATCATTGTGCAGATTAGAAAGTTATTCAATCCCTGCGTGAAACAGCTGCATCCAGCACACCAAGTACTGATTTTGGTGTGTCACTGTGGCCCTTGCTCCACATAAAACTTGGGCCAAGCAAATGAGCAAAGCGCTAGGATGTAGGTTGAATGGCAGAAAGGATAATGTGGAAAAAAATTGTAATATCTTTAGATAATTTTATCACATGGATGTGTCTGGAATACTCCATGCAGGCTTGTGTTTAAAGAAACGATTAAGAACCTGGAAAAGTTCCCACTAAAAGAGAAATTAAACGATCGGTGCGCTATTCACTTCAAGAGGCACAGAAGAGGGAGATAAAAACCTGTAAAACAATCAAATGTATGAAGAAGGTGGATGAGGGGGAACTTTTCCTTAGCTCTTAACACCCCAGAAAAAAGGGATAAACATTTAGTTAGAGCAGAAAAATTAAAGTCTCTTGAATGAAGCATATTTGCATGCTTGCAGGTTACCAAGCAATCTCTATTGCCCTTGCTACTTTTGTCCCCATCATTACTGACCACTTTGCACTATTTTGGGGATTTGTACCTCTTAAGAACTGCACTAATTCATTTAGCTCTGGATAAATTAGTGCTGGAACCAGTAATACTGGGATTGTCCTCACTGGATGGTGTATTTGTAGTTATCAGCTTTGAGATCAGTCAGCTACTCATTTCAGAATACACACTAATTTTTCCAAACTGGCACAAGTGGCAATAAATTAAATGGTCTCCAAAAAATCATCACACCTATACAGTTATTTTTATCAGCCAAATCTCTAACCTGGCCAAATAATTCAGTTGGATTTGTTAGACAAAACCATTTTGGAAAAGGCAGATAGCATTTTTATTTCATGAAAAAATTACCAAGTGACAAAAGAAAAGCTAAAAATCTGTAGAAATCCATAGCACAGAAAAGTTTGAAAGCAAGGAAGACACCATATTTATGCTGCTGATGCCCCAAGCTTTTGCCTCAGAAAACGTAATTTTTCCTATTATAGTAGGAAGGATCCATCTCTAGAAAATCAAAACTGAACTCCATAGTTCCTACAGGGAAACTGTTCCAGCACATCCTTAAACTTCATGTCGCTGGAACCTACTGTATTTTTTCCTATCATGACAGACAGCATCTTATTTTAATACTATTATCTATTCCCTCCCTCCTCACAGGCTGAACAACCATGGCTTGCTCCTCATCAACCCTAGGCATGTGGCCACTCTTGCTGCCCCTCAGCTTGTCTCTCTTCAGTAAGAACTCCCTCCTCTTTAGCTGCAGTGGACATATCTGCTCCCAAAAGTCTCCTGTAGCCCCCATGCAATTTCCCAACAGACATTTCAGGGGATAAAAAGAAAGCTTGCATTTCCTCAAATGTTTATTCAGAAATGTCACATATTCATCCAGCTTTAGAGAACACAGCGGGGTCTAGAATTAAAGTATCACTTTATTGAAATAAAACTCTGCAAGTTTCTAATTCATAAATCCATACGGTCTGAGATAACACCAAGCAGCTCAAAGCACTGAAGCTCCATATGGGGGAGAGGACCAAACTGAGGCAAGTCACATCCATGTAAAGTCTTGGATGATTTGAGGTGCAATAGCTTATGCTGATGTCAGCTTTTAAACAGCAGTGATTTACTCATCTGTCACCCAGTTCATGTGCTTGAAAGCAAGGAGACGAAGAGGTGTGGGCACGATATACCCTGGTTGTCTTACATTTGGAGGGAAGAATCACATGTGGCTGAAAGCCACCTCAGCACTTTTTGCTCTTTCTGCCAGCATTTCCAAGGACTCCATACTGGCATATTTGTCCTGGCCTTTGGGGGCTGTCCCAGCAGCCAGAAATTAAAATAGACTATGCTTGTACCTTGGTTTTGCACCTATCTTTGAGATCAGGGGTCAGCTTGTTACAGAAACTACTGGAGAAATGAGCACTATGAGGGTTGGAATATTTCTGATTTATTATTTCACATGGCTAAAAGCAGAGCTCAAAAGCCCTTTATTGTAATGAGTTATTAACTTTTGAGATCAACCTGTGAACATAACTTCAGTTAAGGGCTGCCCTAGGCTTTATTGTCTGTGGTGCAGTGGTGGTGGTCTGCACAGGGCCTGCTGGTTACAGGGTATTGGCTTGCTTCCTGGTTTTTCAGCTGCCAAACTATATTATAACAAGCTAAAAATACATTAAATATTTTCCTTTCCTAGTATTACTTTACCACGTAAGCAATAGTTGGACTTGCCACTAGGATGTTATCTGATAACCGAGGGGAGGGAGGCGGGCAGGCCTGAATAGGGGGTGAGACACTGGAGAGAGGCAGCTTCAGTGACTGTGACCAGGAGGAGAGGCTGTTATGTTTCTATTTAGGTGGGTGATGAAAACATTTCCAAATCTCCTCTTTAACCCATCTCTGACCACGTGCCCCACTGCAAGTGCTCCTCAAGACAAGCCCATGAGCTTCTGCAAAATCTCTCCTGCCCCATGCTGTACTATTCAAGAAGAGTTGGGTGGTCATGTGAAGACCATGCATGGGGAGTCCAGCAGAGATGACTGGAGTGTGCTCTGTCCTACTCCTGTGCTGTGCCATCAGAAAAATTATTTAAGCAGGTGACCTGGGTCCTGGGGTGTTGCATGTGGAACTGGCATGGGGAACAGTCAGCAAGCAAGAAGAGATTCCTGTGCTGGACACCCTTCCAATTCTGCCTTGGTGATGGGCAGCGCCAACAGCCACCTCTGCTTCCCTGCATCTGGAGGAGAACACACCATCCCCAGGTGGATTCAAGATCTGGAGGGAAGTTTTGGGGCTGACGTCCAGCTTGAATGTGAGAGGCTGGAGAATCTGCTACATCGGGCAGGCATCTGGTTTCGATTGTTTAACCTCACTGGTGTCACATTTGAACACCATTTTGAATTGTTTCTTTTCTCGCATGTGCGTTGGAATAAAAAAAATGTATCAGGCTGCTGCCTCGATATCTCTTTCACAGTGATCAGTGTTTTTAACCAGAAATAGCTGCGCTGAAGTGAATGGGAAAGACCTACCCCTGCAAAAAGCAAAATAGCAACATGGCCTGAAACTAGAGATGAAAGCCCTACTTAACAAATGAGATATGTAAAGGGCAGAAGCTATGAAAAGACACAGCGTGAACACTTGGCCTATCCAATAATTCCTCCCAGATTCTTACCAGCCGAAAGTGTCTCCAGCAAGGCCACTGCGTTTTGAAATCAAGGTAGCATGACCCCAAAGGGAGACACATTCTTGGTCTCCTAAAGCTTCCAGAGGACACCACCCACCCAGTTCCCCTTGTCTTTGCATACAAATGGCAAATGTAAATTGTAAATGGAGAAATACGTGTCTGACGTGGTTGAGCATTTCCTCAGTCTTTCTGTGCTCTCTTCACGTTTAACTCACACTGTGTACTTGGGCTGGTTTGCCCAACCCTACAGTCCTTCCTGCTCCTCCTTCTAGCTCTTAGGATTCTAGCTCTAGGGAGACCAGGGAGCCCAAGTGGTTCCATTGCACCTCATAAGGCATGGCCTGTCCACCATTTCCATCCCCCTCTCTTTTCTGTGTCCTCTCACTTCAGCCAAGAGCTCAACAATGTGTGTAACATCCCCATCATCCCCATTCCAGGTGCTGGACACACAGCACAGTGCATTGCTGCTCTTATGCCGTCTTCTCCTGCTCTTTCTACAGCTCTTTGCAATCCCTTTGTTTGCTCACCTTGCTGCTTCTGCATGGTAGTGAAATCTTCAAAGGTGAGAGTGCGCACAGGGGGCCTCCAGAAGGCGTAGGTCTCCATGATGGCCTCCAGCCCCGTCCTGTGCAAGGGAAAGAAAACAAGGAGTGAATAACACCAATCAGCTGGGGATACAGGCACTGAGGAAAGAAGGCTCTGGCCTTGCTTGGCAGGCTGCCTGTGGCCACTGGAAGGTCACCTTGGCATCTGTGAATTCCTCAAGTGAGCCTTCCCACACAGGTGCTGACCACCAGAGTAAAATGAAATTTCCCCAGCCCGGGATTTCAAAAGCTCATAATGGTCTCTCAATGCCTTTTTCCCTTCTAGCAAGAATCTCACACCTTCCGTCTGCTTTGCAGGGGACACATGACTGTCAGCTCCTCAAGGCATGCTCAATTTTTCACAGAGTGGCCCTCCACGCTTTTTGGATGTAAGCTGTCATGCAAAAAATGAAGCATGGGATTCAGACTATGGAATCAGAGAGATTTTGTGAATTGCCTTTCCCTGACACTTCATGGTTCTGGACACTGTTCCAAAGTGCTACGAGAAGCAATCAAAAAGCAATCTTTTTGGTTTTGGACTTCAACTAGAAATTCATAAGATGCTCTTTCTAAAAGATCTGTGATACATCTGTTTTGGGTTCCTAACTCACTACAAAGACATTGCAAAGAGAAAAAGACAAAAATTGAGTGAGAATTTTTCTTCTTGACAGGCTGGGGTCTGCTGGAAATCTCTTAGCGCCACAGGCTCAGTGAGGACATAGGTGTATTATCAAACCCACTGGAGTTTCTTCCCAGGAAAAGTTCTCATCAGTAGAAGCTGCACACCACTCTGTTCCCCATTCCTTGCCTTCCCCTGCCTCTTTTCCCACAGTAGGTTATAGCCCTTGCACTGACTGAATACCAGTAGAGATTCTTCATCAAATGCGAGAACATATCCCCTTTCAATGCAAAAGGCTCAACATCCCCAGAGCCTCTCATCAGATGTTGAGCTGACACTGGAGCTGCCTTTTGCTTCTGAAAATGTCCTTCTGCACGTGCCTCCACTCACTCTGTTAAGAGTCCAAAGTCTCCCCGGAAGCTTGGATGCTTTAAATACATTGGAGTTGGCAAACCAAACTCTGTATTTTAAGAGGAGGTTTAGAAGAGAGGTTGTTGCATGGTGTTTATTAGCTGCTAAGCTGTTAGAAGTAGAAACAGAAGACATCTCTGCATAGCAGTCTCACACTAGTGCTGAGCACATTACAACAAAACTATTTGGTTAATACAGTGGCCTCTGCCAGCTCATGGGGCTCAGAGACAACAAGGCAGGGCAGAATTTGAACCCATCTGCTAAGCTGGGCTCTGCGTGCAAAAGCTGCCCTTTGACTACCGGTACCTTCCCCAGGATTTCCTCTGCTCCCTGAATGTGAAAGTCACACATGTTCAGACTCCATCTGCTTCTCGACACACACAGCCAGGAAGAGAATGGTACCTTTTTTGCAGCCTCATGAAATGATCCCCAGCCCGGGGAAGACTTTTCGGGTACTGTATATCCAGGGGGCATAAAATGCCCTGAGCAAGCTGCAATGCAACCAGACCTGCTGTTGAAAAGACCTGCCTCGAGGGTTAGAACCATGTAATATATCAGAAATGCAGACTGAAAGTTCCAGCTGTGCTAATCCAGCTGCTCTGTGTCTGCCACAGGATTGTGTGGGGAAGCAGGAGGCCAACTTACTGAAAGCACTGGACCACAGTCTGGCTCAGTCATTGGATCCCCAGGTACACAACCCCACTCTGCACCAGCACTGGCCTTCTAGCTCTGGTCTCACAACTCCCTTCCAGTAAAATCCAATCCCTAATGGGAGGTGGCTCATGGAGACACTAAAAGGAAATTAAAGCTATTACCCCTACCTCTTCCTGAAGCCTACATCATTATCAGCTCAGCAACTCACTCACGATTCAAAGTTTCTAGTTCTCCATCTACCACTTTCCCCTGTATCAATACAATTCTCACAGGTACCGTATAATTTCTACTTCTAAAAGAAATGGAAAAAAGAGAATAGCCAGGACATAATAAAAAGAAGAAACAAAACAGTAAATCAGGAATAATATACTGCTTTCAAGGGTTGGACTTGACTGTGAGCTGATAGAGGGCAAATGGCAGCACTGAGAGTGCCAGAGCAATTTGTAAAGCTGCTTTCTTCCTGCCCTATATGTCAGAAAGAAAAGGTGCCAACACCAACAGGGACCTACCTCTTCCTGCTCCAGGGGAGCAGTTCTACAGCAGCCCTCTTGCTGTGAACACAGTTCCTGTCACCCTTCCCTTTCCATTTTGTGACTGCTGGGAGCAACAGCGTGGCCTTGCCCAGCAATGCTGAGGGCAGTGTGATGTCAAACCCCACAGCTGGCTCTTCCTGCCCCAAATGTGAGTCCTTTACTCCCACAATTGTGCATCTGTTGAACATGTGTATAAAACGTCCTCTCCAAGCATGTGGGTGACAGAGCTCGAAGTTATGTCCACTTCTCCTATGCTCAAATTTAAGCCTCTATATACTAGACCAACCTATTTTCCCCATTAGTTTGTGGGTTTCTTTTTTTTTTTATCTTTGGTTTCTGTTTTTTGGAGCTCTTTTTCTCCATGAAGAAAAGATATTGTGGGTGTTTTTTGAAATAGCATCTAAGCAGAACACATCCTTACTAAATTTACACATCCTTCCAGGCATCAGACAAGACCCATGAGACAGCAGCTTCATGTGCTAACCTGCTAGGCACCTACCACACTGTGTATGGAGTCTTGCAGAAGAAAAACATGCAGTCATGCTAAAAACCAGCTCTTGGTGAGAAGGCACACCACCTTTGTGTACTGGCTTCACAACCTTATCCCCAGCCTTTCTTCTGTCTGCAGTGTATTCCCATTTTTGAAAGAAAATATTGGGGCGATGAGGTGGGAATCAAGAAATTTAATCCCTGTCAACTCTAATAACTGTCTCTCCCATAGCAGTTTATGACACTGGTGTTCTCTCCTAGTCAGCAGAAATACTGGAGTGCTACTCTGTGCATGTGTTCCACCCCCTAACAAGGAAAATAATCCTCACCTGGCCAATGAAGACATTTTGAGACAATAATAAATGCTGACAAAAAAATAATTGTTTTCAGTGTTTCTGAAATGTCAGGAAATTTGGAGGGCCTTTGCTGAGGGTTGCTGATACCAAGTGTGCTGAACATTATCCATGTGGCATCCACTTTCTCTTCCAAAGAACTGCACTGAAAAATTAACTTCAAACTATCTATCAGGCCATAAACCTTTCCCTCTCACACCACCTTATGAAGGAAGTAAAAAAAAAATATATCAGAAGAGGTCTCACTGCCAGCATTTTTTTAATAAGGTCAGTCCTTTAAAAGGTATCCAAAATTTGCTCTCTCTTTTTCATTCATTCTTTTATTTTTAGTGCTATAAAGTTTTAATAATAGGTAATAAATGAAACAGTTCCATTGTCTGAAAAATGAAACGAGCTATCTGTGCACCTCCATAATCCATTCCATATGGCTGATCTTGCCATTCCCACTGCACATAGGATTCAGGATGTAATTTCATTGTTTGCTGGGGAAGCCAAACTCCAAGTGCCCTCCTGGCTCTCTTATCCTAGACAAAAGCTCAAAGACCATTTCCAACACAAACAACTTTTATTCACCTCAGCTTCCCACATCTGAAAAGAAAGTGCTGTTTTTTCCTTCAGCCTAAGGGTTTTTTTATTCCATCACCCTCTTGAGTTTCCTGACTCAAGTTGTCCCTTCTGGCATCCTCCTGGATAAGGAGCTCCTGCAAGCACCCCACTGTCAGATGAACTTTACCCAGTCTCCAAAAATAGTCTCAGTGGCATTAAACCTTCACCCTCACTACGCAAATGTTTGGCTAGCCGAGCTCCGTATGTCACAGACTGGTTTCTCTCTCTCCTGAAGTTCAGGAAAGCAACCAAGTAATAACCTGCCTCATTCATACATTATATGGGTATTCTTTCACCACCAGGAAACTTCTCTTTCAACACCAGGAACTTCTCTTGTTGCATTTCTACAGATACTTTATGTGCTTTTGCAAAAAGTGAAGAAGGCCCAAAAATTGCATAGAGGGAATCTCTAGTAAAAAGGACCTAAGACTTGGCCTTCAAACACAGGCTACCTCCCCAGTCCAGTGAGGCTAATGGCTAGATTGCTGAACACCCTTACTTAACATGGTTTGAGTGCTCAAAGACTGCAAAACATCAGCAAGCTGCTGAGCTGTTTCCATCCTTCCCTCTGAACCACCTCAGCTCAAAGACTGAGGCAGTAAGGTCTGGAGAGAGACACTCATGAAAATAACTGAAGGAGATCCAAGAAAGGATCTTGGAAAAGATTGCTCCCCCATAGGGATACAGGCAGCTACATCATGATGGGGTGTCCCCAGAGCAGCAGAGTTTTAGCAGTGTCTTGAGCTGATGAAGGCAGACCACAGGCATAAAGAAATAAAGGGAAAGGCTGCAAACTGATGGAAGTGAAAGATCTAAAATGATCACCAGTTTTAAAAACAACAGTCACCTCCATAATAATTGCAGCAGCAGACAACAGTGAAACAATAACAATAAATAAGTGGAGGAAAAATATCAATCTCCAGTTAATGGAAGAGCCTCAACACAAAGCAGAAAAGAATGTCCTAGGAAAGAAGTGGCTTAAAAGTTCCTTTTCTTCCACCATGCTCTGCTTTTTCCCTGGAGTCCTTTCCTCCATCATTTGCTGGCAAACTCTAACCATGGGCATGACTCAGTATCCAATGTCACTAGAATAGGGTGTCCTGGAGCTGCCTCAGAATTCTGTGTCTCTTGCTGCTGCCACACCTTTTTTTTTTTCTTATAAGACCTTATACATAAAACCTCTTGAACATATACTACTCACTTGCCTGATTCACAAATGGCCCTTTCCCAAATTACCCTATTTCTTTTGCAAAGGAGACCCACATTTTCCGTGGGACCTCCTCCAGCCCCAGTGTGATGCACTGCAGTTGACTGAAGCTGTGGGAAGGATGTGGGAAGTTGCAGAGTGTCACAATTGTTTTTTGACAGTGATCCTAAGGAGATTACAAATTCACAAGAGAAAGAAAAGCCATCCAGCACAGTTGAGAAAAGTCCCATTTGGAGAGTCCTTTCCACACACAGCTTGGACCTTAGTGCTTTCCTCCCTCCTGTGTGAATATCTATGTATGTGTCCCCTGGGAAGGAGGCAGCTGAGCATTAGTGTCCTCCCCTAGCTGACAACAGCACTGCAACTGCAGCCAGACCCCTGCTTGTGAGGCAGGCGCCTGACTGCTATATGTGCTTGCAAATACCTTCGCCTGGTTTTTTCTTCCTAAGGCCTCAGGCTGCTCCCTTTGATGTGTAATACCTTAAAGATTTTAATTCCTCTTTACATCAGCAGAGAGCCTTACTGAGCCCTCCCCACAGCTGCAGCCGTGTAGCAATTTCCTGCCCTTTCTTAAATCAATGAGCTACAAAGATCAGTAATTCCCAACCTTTTCAGGAAACTGTTCAAATTCACTCAGCTAGGACCTTATTAATGCCTTCCACATTAATATAGCCCACCATGTACCTGGAACTGCATCAATCCCTCTCCCAAACCCAGCCCCCAGTGCAGCTGTATCTGTGCACACGGGGAGGATCTCGTACCCAGGACAAACACTGCTTTCCCCACACGGGAGAGGAGAGCAGAATGAAAGTCACACATGCCTCAAGGAGAAATGATGATCACAGTGGGGATTAAATAAGTGCGGCAACATCTTTATGCATAACTTCAGTGAGATGAGAGCAGAGGAGCTGAGCTAGGAACTCTCTAGGTCAGATAAATGTCTTCTTTGTGATCACGGAGAGGGTAGAATTAAAGTGAGTGGTGGAAAACACAGGGCAGTCACCCATTCATGAACACCGACCTTACCAATCCTCCTTACGAAGGAGACAGCAGTCCTGGTAAACACACACACAACAGGAGCATGCAAGTAAAAACTGAATTACAGTGCCCATGGGGACAGCAAATGAGGGCTATGCACACAACTTTTACTCTTGGCTGCACACTCAGAGCTTTGCTTTACAACCCTAGGCTTCTTGTAATGTAGTCATATATGGCTAATTGTATAATTAGGGTTTAAAGCCTATGTCACGCTGATTTAAAGGATACCCAGATCATTTAGATCTGAAATGTTTTGCTCTGCTGCACATTCTTCTGCAGGATTCATGAATGGCAGAAAAAGTTGAAACTTTTTTTGGATTTTCTTACTCTTTTTAGATAACTCTGTAATGTCTTTTACTAATACAATGGGGGGGTTCATTAAAGCTCCTGTTTAACTACTGTGCTGTTAAAATATTATTTCTTCTAAATAATATTTAAGGTATTCTACTTAATTCTTCCATAAAATTCATGACAAAAATCATGCAACACAGGCAAAGTGAAACAATTGGACATTGCTGCAGAAAAACTGAAATTGTTTGAAACTAGAACATTTTTGCACTTTCATCCCGCACTCCTATGAGAAACTCATTTTTTCTTCTAATGTAAAGCAAGCATTTGCACTCCAAGTTTTGGCATTTCCTGTGAAAACGGAAATTTAAAAAAATGTCCTTCAGCCAACCCTACATGTAATAAAGAATAATTATTTTGTGCACTGTGTTAGACTGTGACCTATTTGTCTGATTTACAATCTGCAATCCCCCATTTTTCTATCTCTGTTCTTCATTTTAATTTTTTTAAAAAATTATTTTCTTAACCTTAGACACATGCCCTGTGCACTCATCAGGGATAGGAGGGAAGAGATCAGTCAGGAAACACAAACAAGCTTTTTTTACCTGTTTCTCCCAGAATCTCGGAAACCTTTAGCAAAGGGGTTTCTGTCAATTTTTAATCTGGTGATCTAAAAAGAAGAAAAAGAGAATTAGTTGATGTCCTCAATTTTTTTTCTTTCAATAAATGAAAATTATGGATGATTAGCATTTTTGCCCAAGCCACCCATACAATGATCTTCCATACTTATTTCCCCAGGCCTCTGGTAAAGTTGCCCTTCTATTATCCATGAACAGATGATCTGCGTATCAAAAAATGGCACTAGAGACAGAAACCATGGTAGCATTAGGAAACCTGGCACAGTTCTGGGGCTGAGAAGTTGTTCCTGAAGTAGAAGCATACCAGGTGCAAAACCCTAGGAACTGTAATTTATCAGTGGCTGTGTGGTTTGGGAAGCAGGCACACTGCTCAGGTTTGGCTGCTGTCTGAGTTCTCAGCCTCAACACTGCAGATATCCAGCAGCTGGATGCAACTCATGGACCTTCAAACAATGCTGAAGAGAAAAGGCCAAGCAAAGCTACAGTCTCAGGCTACAGTCTCAAAGATGCCAGGTGGCCACCCAGTCACACGTACAAGTTGCTGTTGTTCTGGTCAGCATCTGGGTGGCCCTCAAGAGTTTTCTGGTCTAGAAATTTTTTGTTTTGTTTTGTTTTTTTCCTCCTCTAAATAAAGGAGGTAGCAGCCAGACTGAGTGCTTTGGGAGAATCCTCCTTCCTGCTTTATTTTTAAGCATGAATTCCGTGTTGGTAAATATGGAATATAACACCAGGATTTTGACCTTGCAGCCTGTGGTATTATACTCCCTGTTGGCTACTCCACAGCCTGGTGTGGCACAAGAGCTTCCCTCTGCCAGCCTCACCTTGTCCTACAGATTCTATCTTTGGAATGAAAGGAGAGTGAGATCTCTAGATTCAAATTCGAGGTGGTTTTGCTGAGACTGCTCAAAAGGGACCACTTTAATACAGTCTGACCTGAAGGAGATTTGCAGGTGTTTTGCTTCTGTCAGAACCAAGCCCTTACTCTGGATATTAACCTCAGATCTGGAATGCAGCTCCTATTTTTGCAGAAGCTTAATTTGTGAACTTAATTTCCGCTAGCCTGACTTTGCAGCTGTCCTGGGACTTGTGTGTACAGAGACAGATATGTTCTGCGGAGGATGGAATTACAGCAGAGGGAATCCCTGTGGTGGATTTGCTAACATTTTACAATTGTTTCCAGAGACGCTTCCCCCAGTAAGGCAAAGCTTTACAGCCACTGGAGGGCATGCAGGCAGAATCAGGGGATTTAAATTTGGGTTTAATGAAAAGGTTTCTCCAGCCCACCAGAATCTCCTTACTGATATTATAAAAATGCAATTGTGTCCCTAAATTTTTTTGAACAAAATTCCCAAATGTTTGGAATTCAGAGACAGAAAATTCAGTGGTTTTTTACAGTGGGGCAGCTTATGGTGCCAATCCCTGACAGGGATCCCTACCTTAGCATAGCCCTCCCTGTGTAATTATGTCTTTTAGGTCTGGTCATTAAGGATGAATGAGAGGCTTATTTCCTGTCATTTCTTCTCCTTTCCCTATCCTCTTTCCTTGTCTGATCTATGGCTAAGGTTTGTGGAGTATCTGCATTTGGGCAAAAGAGGGCAGGAAATTTCCCATACTGCAATGATAGCAAACCCACCACTGTGTTGCAATATTTTTGATCCATTTGGATCCTAATTTAAGTCAGTTCAAGGGGACGAGACTGAGAAAAAAAGTCGGGAGTCATGGGAAGAAAAAGAAGCAGTCATGGGAGCACTGTCTGCCCATGTGCTCTCTTACACTTTGCAAGATAAAAAACTGTAACATTTCACTAAATTGTTCAAATTCACAGTTGTTAAAAATTAGTTAAATATTGCAATCTGCCTTAAGCTGATTTAATATGGGTCTGTCCTTCAGTCTAAAAATACTAAATGAAGTCCAGTTTAAGAAAAGCGTAGATCAGTAACAAAGTCAAGGTCCCTAGAGAAAGAATCCTGCTGCAGCAACATCTTTTCCTTATGGTATCTAAAGTCAGTACTAACTCTCCTCACTGGGAACTGTGCAAGGCCTGAATCAAACACAAATTATCATAAAATCACAGAATGGTTTGGGTTGCGAGGGACCATAAAGATCATCTCCTTCCAACCTCCCTGCCACAGGCAGGGACACCTTCCACTAGACCAGGTTGCTCAGAGCCCCGTCCAACCTGGCCTTGAACACTTCCAGGGATGTGGTACCCATGACTTCTCTGGGCAACCTGTTCCAGTACCTCATCCCCCTCACAGTAAAGAATTCCTTCATAATATCTAGTCTAAACCTATTTTCTTCCGATTTGAAGCCATTCCTCTTCCTCCTGTCACTACATGCCCTTATAAAAAGTCTCTCCATCTTTCTTGGAAGCTCCCTTCCAGTACTGGAAGGTTGCAATTAGGTCACCCCAAAGCCTTCTCTTCTGATCCTTACTTAGAGTTGGAACCATTTTGATTACCCAGTCCCCATCCTGTTGTCCATCTGCTCAAGAGGTACGAGAAGAGAGGACACATTCATTTGAAGACTAAGGCAAAAAAGTTAAGTACCTCAGCCTTCTCATCAGTCATTAGCAATTTTCCAGCATTGTTTACTGGGGGGAGGGACGCAGTCTTTAACCTTCCTTTTCTGGTTAACTTACCTGTAGAAGCCTTTCTTGTTATTCTTTGCATCCCTTACCAGGTCTAATTCCAGTTTTGCCATGGCCTTCCTCACCCAATCCCTACACAGGTGAACTGTCTTTGTTTCCACTGCCCGTGCATTTGTTTCTTTCCATTTGGTTTGCCCAGCAGGTCCCCACCCATCTCATGTGGGTCTCTTGACTTCCTTTCCTTATTTCTCTCTCCTGGGGATTGCTAGCTGTTGGCCTGTATGGAAGACTTCCTTGAAGATCTGCCAGCTCTGTTCCATGCCTTGTTCCTGAGGGCAGGCTCCCGGGAGAGCCTACTGACCATCTCCTTGCAGAGCTGGAAGTTTGCTTTCCTAAATTTCAGGGACATAACTTGACTCCTCACCTGACTCATATCCCTCAGGACATTTATGCTTGAGAATTTCAGTTTATATGCAATATATGCATTCAAAGGCCTATTTCGTCAACAAACTGATGAGATTGGGCTTCTTTAAAACTTCTTCCTTCACTGCTTTAAAAACCACAACTATTTTGTCTCTGAGATAACTGATCTGGAGTAGCTATATGGCCTTAAAATTATAGTGAGGACAGAACAGTCTAGTTTTGTACCATGAGGCAGCAAGGAAATCTGAACACAATACACCTCTTTACAGCTGATCTCATTTACTCAGCTTACAGTAAAAGCTACAGCCATCTTATCTTCAAGGTGGCTTCCTGGCTGGATACTTCACATCTACACACTACCCCAGAGCAAGCTTTTTCTTTTCTAGCCAATAAAGTGTAATTTTTCTATGTTTCTTAGAGAAGTTAATGTCTCTGTCACAAAGAGCATGCTGATATCTTTATGAACACACAGCATAAAAGGAGCATGAAGGATTTACCTGTTGATTTTGGTAGGCTGTCACTGTGGTGAAAACAGTCTCAGGGAAGTTGAAGGTTTTCACCCCATCTCCTGAAGGAACTGGCTTTGTAGGAGAAAGATCACTGCTGAAATCCTTGCGGATGACATGAACACGAGGCTGGTACTTATGCATTGAATGTAAGATTATCTGAAGAAAAAACAAAAGGAAAAGGACTTTTTGTTTCTCCCCAAATACTTTACACAGCATCCAGATGTACAAGAAAGCAGGGATAGAGTAAGAGCTAATATGGAGAAAATTATCCTTTTCTTACAAGCATGTACAAGACAAAGTTTGTGCTGTGAGCAGAGAGAAATCTGCTTTATAGGGTCAGGTAACATTTTGAGGAAAAGCACTGAAATAGGGGAAAAAAACTCCATAACTCTGCAGAGCAGACACAGACACGTGTGCCCAACAGGACACAGGAGCATCAAAGCAGCAGCAGCATCCTATCAAGTCTGAGAGGAGCACGGCTGGGACAGCAGGCACCAGGATTAACTTCTAACTTACATGGCCTTGATCATCAAGCTCGTTGTTGGTCAGCTTGAGCTTGTCAAAACTGACCACCTGCCTCATCCAGGTGTCTCCAGAAGCCAGGGAGTCAGGGTGGATGTAAACCCTCGGGGGCACTGGGGAGTCAGCATTGCCAGCCACCATCCACTTGGAGCTGTGATACACGTACCTGAAAGAGGGAGGGTAGGTGGATAAGGGAGGTTGTTACTCACTCACTCTAGGAACATGTCCAGGGCTCCCCGTCCCCTGCCACCCTCGTGCACCCCAAGCTCTCATTTGCAGTCAGGGGAGAATGTGCTTTATTGCAACCTCCTACCTTCTAAATGAAAGCCAGATTACCCCTGAGCCACTTGTTCAGACTTGATTCCTTATTAAAACCACCTTGCAGTTATTTTCCCTGTAAAACTCTGCCGCATGTGCCTTCTCAACTCCTTAACCCTCTCTGAGCCAGAGTAAGAGGCTGGAGAATATGGGTAAAAAAAGCCCTCTCTGAAAATATTAATAAATACCCTGCAATTTCTGGAAATCTGCATTGTACCTCATACCAGACTTTGGAAAACACATGTGGCTTCACCCAGAAAGGGCAATATTCAATGGATACCAGCAAAACAATTGATAAAGTAGAATTTCTGGTTTGAAATGTTGCAAAACAGGAAATTTCATATAGTATTACATAGATTTGGATTAGAGGGAAAAAATTTTTGTGTGTGTGTCCCTGCTCTTTTGTGATCCTTTGTGTTCCTGACTTAGCCCTCCTATATAAGCCACAGCTTATATTATATCTCTACCACAGCTTTACCTAGACAATTTTTTTTTCTGCAGGTCCTTCCCTCTAAGGCATTTCACAAACAGTTCCACTGACCTCTCTGAGTACTGCCCCGTGCTGCCCCTCACTGTGTCTCTACTCAGCTCTGCTAAGATGTTTCAGTCTTTACCTACAAACAGTGACACATTTTCTGTATTTTCACAAGAAATGGGGAGAGAAAAGGAAAAAAAGAGGAGTCTTTTCCTTTCCTGATAGTTTGCTCTATGTGGCCACACAAGCTAACAAGGAGAGAAACAAAGGGTAAGAAAATAAATGTATTTTCAATGTCAATGTTGTTAGAACCACACTCTTAGAAAGAGGGAAAACATCCAGCTGAGTATCAGACACTATCTTGCTGCTTCCCAGGAAAAGCTTTTTCCTGAGAAAAACTCTGTACATTTTGGGAGTAAAAATGTAGTATTTAGCATTTGAAGCAGAGATTCAATTCTGATTCCTTGAAATGTGGTTCAGTCAAGACTATTTGGAGAAAAGACTTGCTCTCAGGGGTCTTTTAATAAGAACGCATAAATCACATCAGTCTAGAGAGTTTTCTGGGATGCAGAGGATCATGAGTTTTCCAGAGTATTTTTTAAGATCAGAAGCCCATTAATACCAAAGAAATCTCTTCTTCCTGTCTTTAGCTCAGCAGTGGAAAGTTTCTCAGTGACTCCATACTGTAGGTCAGGGACCAATATTCACTGAGGCTGCTGTGCTGGACAGTGAATGCTTTTGAAACAGAAATCACCTAGTCCAGTTCAGGCCAGACGTGAGGTGCCTGGCTTAGTTCAGCTGCTCCTTGCCCATTTCTTTCTTGCAGAAATAGTCTTAGGGGCTGCAGACTCCCCATTGATAACTCTAGTCATCAATTCCCTCAGACAGTCATTGCTAATCGGGTCAATCAGGAAGTGCATGGCAGCGATCTCCTCAGTTAAAAACTGCTATTTGAAAAGAGAAAGATTTCATTCCAAAAGTGCAAGAGACTGTATTACAGCTCTGGGTTTGTGTCTAATGATTCTGGTCAAATCAGCTACGTTGGTGTAAATCCTCCAGCACACCTTTGCAATGGTGTTTAACGGCAGGTGTCTTTCCTAGGCTGTCACTGACAGTAAGTTGTTACAAGATGCCTACCTCTGCCCCCGAAAAGCTTACCTGTATCTCTTGTTATCCACAGGGACAATGTCCATGGCAATATAATACTGCTGGTGGGGATCCAAGCCTGTAATTTTCACCCTCATGGCTGGAAACATTCTCCTAGGAAAATTAGAGTAAAAATAAGGAAGAAAATGGTGAGTAAGGAAGCTGAAGAGGCTCCTTACACCTCTCTCTGGCACCAGAAGCATGCTACTTTACACAGCCCAGTCCTGGCATGACTACTCTGGGCTTGGTGTGAGTAGAAAAGACTGTGCTGGCAGTGGTTTGAATCTTCAATTTTTTCCCACTTAGAAAAAAGGGTAACAGGATAACAACCTGTGATTAATGATGAAATGCTCACAGTCAAGCACTCTGTTCCCAGTTCCTAGCAGACAGTTCTGCTATTCTTCACACAAATTGTTCTCTCTAAGGCATTTCTAGGATGAGTGGTGTGCCTTTTACCTCGTGTTTTTTCCCACTGGCCATCCACCTGTAATTCTTCTCTCATATTCCATTAAATGCAGAATCACTTTAGTTCTCTTTTTTTTTGAGAATATCACATTTCAGCATAGAATTTGACAGTACTGAGGTAACATTTGAAGCAGATACATCATCCTGAAAGATCCTCTCATGCTCATGTTTATAGTTCTTTAAGAAAAAATATCCCTTAGATTAATCTGCTTATTAGGAATGTATTTCACATTTAACAGAGACACTGGCATTATTGTCATGGTTTCCTTGAAGTCCTGGTAGTGTTTTGTGCAATCTTTTTAATAGGTGTTGTCTTTTCTATGCCATAAGATCTAGATCTATGTTAAACATTTTCTCCTGATAGACAAGTTATGGAACTCTACACCTACAGGAAACAATTCCCAGCCTTTTTCTTCTTGTCTGAGCACAGGTGTGGCTCTGCTAAACACAGTCACAGTTCTGGGAGTGTTTGTACCTAGGCAATCATTCCAGAAGAGAACAGATCAGAAAAATTTTAACTTCGAAGCATGTTAATGTTAGTGTAGCTATGGCATAATTTCTCCTTCTTAAAATTTTTATGGTAGCCAGAAGACCAATTTCTGTTCTATACCTCCCTCAAAGAGCATGCTGAGGAAATTGCTTATGCCATATTATATTTGCAACTAATGTGGTATTTTTATGCATTCATAAAATCCGAGGAGCAGAACTGAATGAGGCGCAGAAGGAATCGAGTAGCACTGAAATCAGAGCAGAGCACTGAAAGAAATCCTGCACTGTTTCACTGACTGTTAACTCAGACCTCAGCTTTACCTGAGTGGCTTCTCAGCCTTTATCTGAGAAAAACTTAAGTTGAGGTCTCACAGGATTGCGTTACTCAACTGAAAGGCTTCTGCCTAGAAAATACAGAGCTTTGGTAGGAGAAACCCCAAAAGTACTGGATGCTCATACACAATCACATTCTGCTTCTCTGATAAGTAGACATATCCTTGCAGGATGTAAGTATGTGGATGAAAGGAGGATTTTAAAGGGCAATTTAAAATCACAATGCCAAAACAGTAGGAAAGTATACAAGAAATTTAAAATCACAATGCCAAAACAGTAGGAAAGTATACAAGAAATGTTGTCCACTAGGAGCCATCCCTAGAAACCATCATGACACTTTCCCTTCCATTTAGTGAGAGGCAGTGAAATGTCAGAGAAGATTTAGTTCTCCTTCCAACATTTCTGTTTCTCAAAGTATTGCTAGTGATCACAGCCTGGAGGAGGAAGAAAACAGGAAAGCTTGTGTCAGCATCTCCAAACATGTCTCTCAAACTTTGCACGGCACGGATGTGACCATGAGAATCAATTTCATTCTTTCCCAGCCAAGCCACATATAGCCACTTGCAGAAGAATGGGAAGGAAGAAGAGGTTGATGCTCAGCCTTTGCCCTACCCAGAGCTCTTTCATTTCAGGCCACACTGAGAAGATAAGATCTGACTTATTGGTAACTGCATCTTCCCTGAAAAAGGGCATTTATCGTGGGGGGTGGGGAGAGCACCACCCCACAGCTGCCACAGCACAGCTAACCTGAGTTATGAGAGACATAAAACTGTCACAAAAGTCGTCTGCAGAAACCCTTCAAGGAGAGAGCAATTTGTGCAGCTGATGGTGTGAGTTTGCTAGTAGAATGACTTGCAGCAGGGAAAAGGGGAAAAATGGATTAGTCTTCAGTGGCTTGAGGGCATTACCTTGTTTCTGCCACAATGGCTCATTAAATCTGCCAAGCCAAATGGGTACAGGATGTGGCATTTTACAGTCCAGCTCTCTTTAATTAGAGAGAGGTGGCTTGGGAGCAGCTAAAGAGGTAGGTCATGTTTCAGTGGGTTGATGAGAAACCCAGGATTAAATCAGAGTCTCTTTGGGTCTAAGTCTGCACACTGTGTTGGGAAAATTGAACGCACTGTGTGTCCCAAGAAGCTCTCTCCAGATCTGCAGCCTCGTGTAAAGTTGCAGTATAGCCTGTGGGGTTGTTTACTTATGAAATACCTTGTAAAAGATTACCACAGACCATTCAGCAGGCTTAGAGGCTAATCTCTAAAATGATCGGAGAGAGCTCGGCTGATCCTACTGCTTTCTCTAAGGTTTAAGTGTACTTTTAAAGTTTTGTAAATGATTACTGTTTCTCTTCTTCTGTGGGCGTAAAAGTAACTTAGGTTTCCTTGCCATAAAGATGTGGCCTGGAATTGTCACAGCAGGTCTCCAGTAGCACTGCTGTGTGGAAAGGGGGAAATGGAAAAGGCAAAGGCTAACAGTGGAGACTTAGGGATGTACTTGTGTGTAATCCTGGTAAAGTCCCTGTTCTCTGCATTTCCTCTTGGCTGGCTCTTGGTTGCCCAGAGGCACCAGCCTTATAGAAAACAAGAGGCTCAAAGGTTTGGAAGGAATTCAGGCCATTTGGATACAGTTGTATTAATAAACAGTCAAGAATCTTTCATCTAAAAAGGTATCAACTTCATAGTCAACAGCTACAGACACGAAGGCTGTCTGTTTTCATGGGGAACATGTGATGACGTCTGATATATTTTAGGAGGAGGTTTTATATCAGCAGCAGTTTGGGATGATCAAGTTATTTATATGTTAGCTTTACCACTCAGCAGGAAAACAGTCTTCCTAAACTTAGACTGTGAACTTGTACACAGTACCCTTTTAGGGGAAATATGATGTGATCTGAAATAAGTTATTACAACAGTTTTAGGACCATTTAGAAGTGTTTTTTAAAGTATTTTAGTAACAACCATGTGCCTCAGTCTACTCAATTTCTGTTTTCCTCCATAACGATATTGAAGTTTATGAACATCAAATGTGAAGAAAACTAATGATAGATAAATACCTCTAGATCTTGATTAAAATAGTATTTGCCAGCACAGGAGTGTACTCATGTTAAGAACCATGTTTGGGAACTTTCAACAAGAAAAGAAAAGAAGTTGGGTTGTGGCAGCTAGCAGTATATTTTTTGGTGGTGGTGGTGGTTAATATTTTCTTTTAAAATACAGTTTAATTTTATTTTGTGAAAACTGATCAAAGGAGGATCACAGGTATAACCCCAAACTGGATTTTTTTCCTAATGGAATAAAGCTTCAGTTTCTTACCCTTAAGTTAGGAACTTAGATAAGATTAGACTTGTATGAGGATGATATCTATTAAAAGCAAATCCTGAAATGAAGGGATGTGCTCTTCCACTGTAGCAAAAGAAAATGTGTGTATTTCAGTAATAGACAAAGTAGTCATTTCCCAGCCATAAAAAAAAAATCCAGCTGAGAAACTCTGCAAAAGAATCTGATTTAGGTCTGCAGATTGTGTGCACAATATTTACAATGTGTGTGAGTTTACAGGGCAGCCTGAAGTTACTCTTGTTATTTCATATCTATATTTCCTTGCATTTAAGACTGATGCCAAATGTGTATTTCTTTAAAGAAACAAATATGTAAGGAGTGAAGGAAAGGAAGGCAAGGCAAGTAAAGGAAAGGCAAAGAAGGAATGTCCTTCTGTTTCCCCTGCAGCATGGGATCATGTAGACATGTGTGTTCTGAGAGGAAAAGCTGAGGGCAGGGCTTGGTAGCAAATGGATTTATTGTTTATGGGGGAGAGGAGGACCAGCAGATCTTCTCAGTTGTTCCCAAAAGAGACATTCTTCTGGAAGCTGAAGAAAGCTTCTCTGGCCCACTGGGCCAGGAACTCTAAAAGCATTTTGGATGCTGTGGCCTGCCAGCCCTTGTTCTGAAAAGTCCTCTCCATGGGCCCCTTCAGCACCAACAGGGCTTCATTACAAAATCCCTGCTGCTGTCTCTAACTTTGGGGCCTGCCCTTCTTTCCACTGGAAAGAAAAAATGACACCTGCTAACATAAACAGTTGAGTACATGTACAAACAACTCAGACTCATGATTTCAGGGAGGCAAAGAGACTGCAGGCAAAGTACCACTTAACCTATCAGGAGGCACAGAGAAGTCAGGAGAGGACAAGGTTCACACTGACGGCTTTTTCCAGTCTTACTACCAATCCTGGCCATCAGCATTTTAGTTTGAGCCATCCTGCAGCACAGATATGATAACTGTGATATGACAGATGAGATCATTTCCCCCACTGCTGAGATGACATCCTGGCTCTGTGACCGGTAGAACCTGTGTTCCCAAAACAATTCCTCTTGGATGTGCTGGTATGCAGGGTATCACTCATAAAACCACCTCCGTAAACAGTAGGCAGCCATTCCCTTCCAAAGGAGGACTCCAAACACTCCCTACAGTGTATTCCCCCAGGAACAAGTGCACATTTTTTCCCACTTCGGGCAGCACTTCTATGCCTCAGTTAATTGACTGTTACCCCTGCAGCTCAGGTGACCAGGGCATTAGGCAGGGGTCGTAGGGACGTGGGGCAGGTTTCAAGTTCCTCCACTGATGCTGCCAGTATGATCACTGTTAGTAAAGTAGAGTAGAGAAAAAGAGTTTAAAATTATTTTAGAACTAGTTGTTCAAATCAGTATGACCTGGGGCTTAAGATTTTATTTGGTACAGAGCCTAACATTGCCTTTCAAACAAAAAGGAGATAAAGGTAATTGCAGATTTGGATGACTGCGGCTGGCAGCCATTTGCAACCTTTACACAAGTAGCAAAGGAGTCTTGTTATAAGCATCTGATTAGAATCTAAATAACAGTGTTTTGATTGAAAGGAAAAAGGAAGAGTTACAAGAGGACTGGAGTAAGTTTATGGAAACAGACCAAAAAAAGACATCTATAAATACAGCGTCAAGAAAAGAAAAAAAACAAAGCAGAATAAGAAGTGAGTGAGAGTGGGAGTCTGAAAGTCAAAAAGTGCAGTGTGCCTGACATAGGCAGGATATAGGTCCAGAAATATGTTTGAAATGAGAATGTAGGTTAGAAATTAGCATTACACAGCAAGAGCAGAGAGACATTGTGGGGACAGGCAGGAACTAGGCAGTGCTTTACAAGTCACAGAAAATTAAGGAGCAGCTGTAGTTGTAGGCAACTGAGTCTGTAATTATAATGGCTTTCAAAACAAGGTGGCCTTATGGGACTCAGAGTTTCCAAAGAGAAAGCAACAAGAGCAAGATCTTCTGTGGGGAAGGAAGCAGATGCAAATTATGCTGTGTGTCTCCAAAAATTTGAATAAGTAGTGGGAAATCTTCAAGAAATAACACCAGTTCTGCTATTTATGCCAGAAATAATAAAATGTAATCTCTGGGATGCATCATATATCATACATCCCATATGGAGAAACAGGACTGCTAGACCCACCTCTCACCCATCACAGACACATCTCCGAGAGAAAACTGCTTAACCTGTTAAACTGTTTAACCATCTAATTTGCAAATTCTATTGCATCTGTACAGACCACCCGCAATAAACAGGTGTATTACCTAAAGAAACTGCCCAGCTCTTCATTATGCTTTGCAGTGACTAACCTACAAATGTAGTCAACAGGAAAAAAAAAAAAAAAAACAAAACGACAGCCCTCCAATATTGTTAACATCACTTCTGGAGAAAAACATCATCAAGCAGAAAAATCCATCTATTTAGTAGTTACACAGATTTTCTGTGGTCAGTGATGTGAGAGTTTGCCACCAGGATTCAAGTAATTACAAGCATCTCCTTTCAAGGAGAAAGGATATTATTTAGGGTTATAACAAATATATGATTTGCACAGGAAGTTATGACTCTATCGTGATACATGGTCTTCTGTAAGTGAAAAAATTGTCCACACTGAAGCTTGCAAGATGTCAGAAAGGTCAGCTACTTCATTCAGAAATGCGTGAGCTGCCAAGATCCTCTTCATACCACTAAGTTCTGGCCATTTTAGTTTGAACTGGTGGACATGGAGATATTTACGCTGCTTTTAGGTCTATCTACTCCATGTATCATCAGACAATTAATTATACTTAATCTAACAGGTTAATCTAACGTTTTGTTTTAAGTTTCTGAAACAGCATGGTCCAGGCACTGGGACAATAAAGCCAGAAAGAAGGAAGTTGGTTCTTCCAGTGCCATATTTAATGATGCTGGACAGAACACTTAATCTGTTTAGGTCTCAATTTCACCACCTATGAAAAGAGGATAATAAGGATTTTCTGTGTCTGCTTTAACATCTCCAGAGAAGAGGTGTTGCACAATAGCAAGTGATAACATTCCTGTTACTTTGTCTCTTCCATTTGAGGCAGAAGGTCAGAATGAGCAGCCCATTCTGTACTGATGCAAAATGCTTCCTGTGCCACTGAGATCTAAAACTGGGAGCTAATCTGGCTCTGATAATCTTTTTCAGGCACCATCTGGGTTATTTGTCCAGTATAACTTTCCTCAAATTATCTGGGCTTTCTAGGGCTACAAAGCAATAATTTTCACTTCACATAAAACAACATAACGTAAAACAACAAGTCGAGCTGTTCTGGCAAATTCTGAGAACACAGATATGAAACAACGATGTAAACAATAGAGCACCGTGGGTTTTCCCCAAACCTGGGGTAAAATTTCCCTGCTGCATCCCTGCGGCAGAGTCGGGACAGCTCCCGGGGCACACCCGGTGTTCGCTCGCTGTGGCGGGCTCTGTCCGTGGTGCTGACGTCCGCCTTCTCCGCGTCAATCGGAATTAAAACTTCATTAGGTGGAGGTAAGAAACAGCCTGTTATGCAAACGTGCCTAAAAATCCTAGTTTGAGACATCTAGAAATTTACAACTACCTCTAGGGTGTGTTTTGGAAAACAGACTCCTAGCCATTTTTAAATAGTAGTCAGCAGTGAAGATTTTCCCCTTGGCTAACCTGTCATGGTGAGCTCTTCCTTTTAAAAAAATCTGGCTAATTAGTGGCTCTTCCTAACCTCAGCTGTCGTGGTATCACTGCAATAGCAAAGGACAACATTAAGCTTGCACATTTTTTATGCAGGAAGTCATTAACACTGCATCTATTTAGAACTGCAGGAAGACATTCATTTGGTGCAAAGGTGAGTTTGAATTTCACTGTATTTGAGATTAAATCAATAAGCTCATGAACTGCTATGGAAACTTGAAAGGAAACTCAAATGGCTCACCCCCAAATTCATAACTCATCTTAAATTCAATATAGCCAACAGTACAATGATTATTTCCTGATTTATTTGCTCAAAGGAACAACTATCCTGGATGGTTTCCTGCAGCTGCCGGTTCTCCTTTGAAGCCACTTATTCAAGCAGTCATATGAAACAACTTTACCTGTCTTAAGGAAGCTGATACCAGATATAGCTGAGAAAATGCCATCTAAGGTTTCCTGTATATTTATCCCTTTGGATTATCAAGAAGGGAAAAAAATGTTTCTTTCTTAAAAACACAGTGAAATAAAAATTGGTTTTTTTGGTTATGATTTCTTTTTTAACTAGACAGAAAGCCAGAGATGTCTTACCTGCCTGCTTTTGTGATGATCATCTCTGTCCCAATGTCATGAAATCTTTTCCAGAGGTCTGCACACTGCAGCTCTACCTGGATCTCTTCCATGGATGAAGGTGGAGGAGGCTGGGGGCCTGAGCCACCAGATGTAAGGTCAGAATGGGAGCCAAATGAGCAGGATGTCCTTTCTGCCAGCACCTCTGTGTCTGACCCAGTGCTCTGTTCTGAGTCTGCAAAGTAAAGAAGCCAGGTAAGACACTGCAGTTCTACCTACTGTGTGAGGGGTAAGAGGAGGAAAGAGGAAAGTCAACACAGGAAGTGCTAGAGAATAGTACAATGGCCTTCTATATGGTATATATATATGTGTGTGTGGGTTTTTTGTGGTTTATAGCCTGATTTGGGGCTTTGAGTTTCCAACATGATATCTGGCTTTTTTTGTAAAGTTTTAGAAACAGCTGAAAAAAAAGACCCTCAACATAAAGTATAAATAGTAGCAAGCAGTGGTGGGGAGTACAAAATATAGATGAAAAACAGAAATGAAAAAAAATTAATTCAACCTGTTGTTTCAACCTAAGATTAGATGGGCTCACTGGAAAACTACATTCCATTTAATTGAATATTCTCCTGCAGTAAAGACTTAGATATTTTTAAACAACCCAGTTTTTTATCCCCTTTAATATCTTCATCATCAAAAACAATGAACATTTTTTTATTTTGCTATTTGGCAGCACCAGTCTGGAAATGTGTTTTATTTGCTCCTATAAAACTTTTTTTGAACAATATTTCCTGGAAAGATAACCATGAAGCTTTTGGTGAGGAAAATGCTCTAGGCCACTAAAGGACGAACAAAGGTGATAGTTAGCATATGGAGTATGCTACCAAGGAAACAATTGAAGCAAACTGCAGAAAAGATCACATGACACAACCTCCTGTATGGGGGAGAAGGAGGTTTGCTCCCAAACAAACAAACAAACAAGTGAGGTTCAACTAGTTTAAAAGTCCAAGCTGGCATTAGGCTTGAGTCAGGTGGCCATTTCTTCGCAAAAATGTTTCATGTATTTATTATGTATATATATGTTGTATATATTCAGTCCTCATTTTCACACAGAGGGCTAAGGTGAAATTTTGCAAATAGCCATGTTAGTTTGCAACAGGTTGCACACTCACATAGCATCAAAATGATTCACAATACATTCTTCAAAGCAATGTGCTCATGTTTTGAACCTTATTTTTAAATAAGTTGCACTAGTACTATGTAGATTATTAAGAAAGGAGTAAAATTACATGAAGCACTCCATCAAATGGCTCAGAAAGAGCTCTATGGATTTCAAAGAAGGTACAGAAACAATATTTTAAAGTGTCCTCATTGATCACACAAGTAAAAGCAGCCCAGTGAATGAACAAAACAGCTATTTACATGTGTTCTCTGCACTTGAAGAAAGAAAGAGATATCTCTGTCTGCAAAGGAAACCTAAGGAGACAGAAAGTAAAAATCTGTGCTAAAAATGTGATTAAATCATGGCATCTAAAATTCCTTCCATACCAAGAAAATGCCAGAAACTGTTTAGCAACCCTGAGGTCGTGGAGGCTGAGTCTGAGGTTTACAGTGTTTCTGAGAGATGGTGTCTCCTGGAGCAGCTTGCACATCAGTGCAGAGGGCTACGGGTAAGAAGAAGGAGGCAGTGAAGGTACCACCCACAGAACCACCATCCTCACCTACTGCCACACGGAAACATTTCTGGAAAATCCATTTTGCTGAGGTACAGACATAAACTGTTTGACTGATAGTTTATGAGAAACTTCCAGCCCCAAGTGTCATCAGGAAGCATTTATCTTTTATGAGAGCCCTAGGTGATGTCACTGGACAGCGGACGTTTTGCTTGAGGGATGCTTTCAGTAAGCTTTGCCAGTTATTTGGACAATCTGCCTGTACAACGTAGAAATTCTGCAGGACACGAGGAAGGTTCAGTATACTTATTGCTCCCAATCCATTTTGAACAGGGAGCTCTTTATGTCTCCCATGGACTTCCAAGTTAGGCTGAAGCAATAATAGGTCCATCCCTTTAAAGGAGTAGCACAAACTTATGCATAGAGGATTGTTACATGGAGATCAGTCCTACACCCAAAGCTAACATCCTACACACAAAGTGATTCAAGGTAATATGGGATAATCTGGGGTTCTGTGGCCACAGGACAGATAATCAATCTGAGAATACAGAGGAGCTGAGACACTTTTTCCCTGCTTTACTACCCCAGTGACACAGGAGCAAATCTGATCTTCTTCCTCGAGCTCAAATTATTCCACCTCAAAGGGCTGGAGAAGTAAGCATGAGTAGGGGTCACTATGCTTAGGTCTTCCTAGGAATGGTTAATCACTTGGTCCTTCAACAAAAAGAAAGAGGATGCTTCACAAATCACAGTAAGACTTTTTTTTTTACCTGCTCATGTGCTGAACCATTAACCAGAAGTCTTACATCTTCTCTGAGATCACAGAATCACAGAATTAATTTGGTTGGATCATCAAGTCCAATCTATAACTGAACGCAACCACGTCACCTGGACCATGGCACTGAGTGCCACATCTAGCCTTTCCTTAAACAGGGACGGTGACTCCACCACGTCCCTGGGCAGCCCATTTCAATGTCTAATCACCTCTTCTGTGAAGAAATTCTTCCTAATGTCTAATTTAAAGCAAAGATAAACTACACTGGGAGTCTGAACGGACTGGATCTAGGGAAGAGCAGAGTCTCCCTTCTGAAGTGAGGTACCAAACTGTAGGTCTGAATCCAAAGAGATGGGTTTAGACCACATCATCTCTGCTTGGTTCAGGCACTCTGAGGCAGTATGGTAAACGGCCAACAGATGGCACTTGGCTAGATGCTGTCCCCACTTCATTCCAGCACTTCCTGGACAGACTTTCAAAATGGGCGTGTGGCTGGAGCTTTGGGAATCTCTGGGAATTAAATGGAATTGCATCCTGCAAAAAATTAAGTAGCAGAGGCTTAAGCCCCTTCTCACTGATTTTGTACTTATATCATCCCACTGACTTTATAGACTTCTGCAGTGGCCTTTTTTTAATTATGGAAGTCAAAGGATAGCCATAACCTTGGATATAATTTTCCATGCTGACACAAATCAAAAATTGCAGAAGGAGTTCACTAATCACTGATAGGCCAGTATCTATCCAAATATGTGGTCCTACACAAAGGAGAATAGAACTCTTTTTTTTCCAGGATACTACTTTGTTCCCTGAGTTATGAACTATCATTACTCCCAAGTTAGTGTACAGAACAGTAACTACCTCTCTTACTTCTAATTTTGGAAATGGAGAGTCACTGATGTTGTTGCTCTTAGTTCATACTCAAACAGGCAGTGAAATGTGTTTTGTGTTTTCTTCAGCCTTTCCTGAACTAACCTCTCCTGAATGTTGTCGTCCAGTTGGAGACATTGAGTTTAGACCCAGGGAATTCAGAGGAGGTTAAGTGCATCTGACAGACGGAATTCAACTCTAGTGACAACCAGGTCTATAAGACTGTGACTCTTAACTGGAGTTCTCTCCATATGTTAGGGTTTTGAATTAAGAAAGAGACAGGTGTGAACATCTGTAAGTGAGCAATCTAGAGAAGGGTGTAGAGTGAACCAGTCTCCATGTGTAGTAATTAATTGTGCCAGCTGGCAGCTAGCACTGCTCAAGCCACTCTGTTGCACATACTTGCTCGCAATGAAACAATCTGGAAGAAGATCTGAATATTCTTCTGGCATTCAAACTGGGAACTTGATTTCTTCACACACCAGCTTCAGTGGGGTGAAACTTGGTAACTCGAAGAAATTACTTTTACTTTACGTTGGTGCAAGTGGAGGGGAACCAGGCAATAGCTCCTGAAGCACCAGCATGATATAACAGAACTGTGAACACGCCGAGATGCAGACTGGGGCTGGTACTACATATCGTGTATGGCTGAAGGACAAACAGAAGGATTTCTGAGGAAGATAAGCTACCTATAATTTCTTCTAGATCCAAAGTGACAAGATAAGAGTGTTTGTCTCTCCTTTAAGAGGTGCCTTATACAAAAGCTCACATTTTGAGTTCGAGGTCCAGTCAGAGGGAAATGCAGACCTCCCATGACATGGCCTCCTTTCAGAGTTAGGAGAGCTTCTCAGACTGCTGCCCCAGGAATGCTGACTCTCTTGCACTATGTTAGGCTGCAATCCTACTGCATCTGAATGTGGCACTTAGGAATATGGTTCAGGGGTGATTATGGTTGACTGTTACAGATAATTTTGAAAGTCTCTTCCAACACTGATGATTCTGTAATTCGTGCCACTTTAGACACAAGGTAAACAAGCAGCAGTTAAAGTGGTTTTATGGTTTTCTCTTGCTAGGGTACAGTCCTTGAGAAATAATACTTCACAACAAGCTCATCCATTGCTAACAGCTAACAAAAGTGGGAGTATATGCAACTGAGATTTCTAAACCTGCAGTATTTCACTGGACTTTCAGCTGGGACAGTCTCAGGTCAAAATGTTCCTTATTGTTTTTACAGGAACCCATGAACTTGAACTTTCTGATCTTAACTGCTTTTCTTTACAAGGTTGTTCCTCTCACCTGTCTGCTCAAAGAAGGGCCCTTGCTGCTTCACCATAGCTATGGAGGTGAACACCTCCAAAGCTGCTGCTGACTGCACAGTTAGTATCAATCTGCCTCTTTCATTTCCCCATTCTTTCAAGTCTCTTCTAAAACCATCCATTTCCACTCCTGCTCATTCCTTATGTTCTTTTTTTCTAATGTTTCCACCAATTATTTCTTCTGTTCTGTGGAGTGATGTGTAGCCAGAAGAAAACACAAACATTTCAGTCTTTGTGGAGACAGACATGGTGACCACAGGGAAATGCCAATGCTTAACTCTTCCAGACTAATAGGTTCTTCCCTACAGACAATACACAGGAAATACTAAAATGCTGTCCCTTGTTACAGGCAACTTGCTGGACAAACAGGCTGACCAAGTGTTTTTGAGCATGGGACCTGGACTGATCTGTCAAAGCCAGACAGGCTATTGCAAGAACTGCATTTCAAGGAGGTTGAAACTATCTAATGGGAAAACACTGTTAAGTTCATGGAAAAGATCCCGGGGTTCAGTGTGCAAAAATCTCTCTGAGGCCTGAAGCATAACTCTCTTTCACTGTCACTGTGCAAAAAGACAGTTCCCTTTCTACTGCCCTGCTGGATGTCTTCCAACCATCCCTTCTTACCACACTGACCAGGCATCCAGCTACTCACTGCAGTTTAACAGTATTGGAGGAGAGGAAATTTCTCAGCACTTTTAGCAACCTTTGAGTCTAACCAGATCAGAGGGTCACTTTCAGAACTTCCAAGGATATGTTTGGCCATTTCTGAGCTTAGAAATGCCCATCAAAGTAGTTCAGATTTTTTCTTTCTTAATCCCTTTTGCATTTCTACTATCTCTACATCACCCTGGAAATCCTCAACTCATAATTTCTTCTGATCCATGAATCCCCAGGCTTCTTGTTGACAGATAGGAAGGAATAGACCATTCTGACAAGCGTGGTGACCCTGAGATCAACATCTGCACTGAGTGCCCCAAGATGATAGACAATAACCCCAACCAGTTTCCAGTACCAGCACTGTGTGTACTGGGATCAGAGCCCTCCTACACAAATCAGCAAGGTGCTACTGCCTGACTTCTTTCTACAACACACCTGGCTAGCACTCCTCATATAAATTCCCTGGGTTTTCATCAGTTTGGTACAAGAGGCAAACTGCTATGTGAGATATTAAAAGACTATTTTCTATGCAATTTCATAGATGAATCTCCAGCAGAATTTTCGCTGCAGCTGGAGCACAGCAGGGATATTGCTCCCCTTATTTAACCAATAAAAGAAATAGAGCTCAGTTTACTCTTTGGCCATATTGCGCAGCTCATGCACTTAACAAGTGTTTTACTTCACACTATCAAAAATGTAAACTACAGGAGTGAGAACAATGACAAAAGCCTTACATACATAAAACACCACCTATTCAGAGGAGCCCAACAGACTTACTCTCTTTCTCTCATTACTTTTTCTTCATTTTTTTTTTAGGTTTTTTTCCCTCTCTGTGTAGATATCTAATGTAGATCCTGTCAGATTCCGTTAGCATAAAGATTTCTCTTGGGTGGAATGTGGCAGCTGTTACAAGCTGTTAAGGGTTTGGTCTTTTATTGTTTATTTTTGTTTGCAGGGTTTGTGAATATTTAGTGCAACAGGTGGTCCTTCCCTTTCCCCTGCAGTTGATTTGCTGGCCATTAGAACCTACAGACAACAAAGAAGGTACAAAATCTGGGATATATATGGAAAAAGAAAATTTGTGGAACTTCGTTTTTTGGTTTTTATTTTTTTCCTATAAACTCAGCTGAAATTAGCAGAGTGGACACCTTGCTTTTGCTGCTGGTTGCAGACAGATCTCATGGTTCTTTTTAGATTTATGATTTTCAAGCTGGCTACTGCCACCCCACAAAATCAGCAGCCTAAGAACCATGCATAAAGCAGTGTGACATTACTGGAATTTAGAAACAAAATGTCACAACCCTATAAAAGTGAAAGAACAGAAACTCACTAAGTCCATATAGTTTCTAAGAGTGGAAATTCATCTGGCTGTGGTGTGGCGGCTGCTGGTGCAACTACTTCAGGTACACAACTGTTTCCCCTGATAATTAATGCTTGGGGAGAAGCTAAACCAAAGGCCTCAGTAACTTCAAAAACACACAAGAAGTCTGGCTGTGGCAAAGGCAGCAGGAGCAGCAGAGGTGAAGCAGTCTGGAGTTCAACAGAGCAGTTCAAATTAGCACGGTGTATTTTGCACAGCTGATCCAGCAATTGCTCTTGCTGTAGGCAAAGGTTTCTAAACACTTGGTGATTGTAACCATATGGACATACTGCACACAACAAATAACACCAAGATAGTTCTGCAGGTGTTCTTATAGATTATCTTATCCCCCCGAACTTTTCCATTCACTCACATGCCCTACTACATTAATCATCCTTTCTTCCAGCACTAGGCCCACTATTAACTACATACAGCTAGAATTTATAACCTGCTTATTACTGATAATAGAGTCATAGAATGATTTTGGCTCAAAGCAACCTTTTAAAGTTCATCTAGTGTATCCCCCAATAGTACTTACTATTATTCCATTCATGATTACAAGTTGCAACCAATACCAGGATTTACTGATCTGGAGACAGTACAAACCTGTCCAAACGAAGAACTTCTTCTATACTCATGCTGCATTAATATCTCAGGCAGCCAAAAGCATTCAAGTAATTAATTTCTATCCTAAGACCCTTTTATGAAACCACAGCAGGACAAAATGGCATTCATATCAGCAAGACTCCAAAATACAAAACTGGAAGATGTTGTAGAGATCGGGAAATGCGGCACAGACAAATGAAAAGACGTGACACAGTCACAAGTGGTATAAATAGAGACAAGATGATTCTGAGTGAGGAATTCCTCTAGCACTTTAACCTCAAAATCTTTTTCATCCTCCTGATAGATAGTGCTATAAGGTGTTTTAGTAAGATGACTTGAGCCAACAAAACATGCCAAACCCGCTCGAAAAAGGCTGCACCTATCAAAACTGAGTTTAAAGCCAGTACTTTTATCACACATCTATATCCCCATGGCAAACACAACTAGTAGGAGAATATGAAAGCAAACAGAAAGACACAAGAAAACTCCACAGTGGCTTTGGCTCTAAATGCAAATCTTGCATCAACTCGACTGTGCACTGCCAAGAGCTGACTGCCTCAGCCTTATTCCATGTAAGACTGAACAAAGAGACACAAGACTCAGCAAAGAAAAAATCACCCTGATTCACTGGTATGCTCCAGCTGCTGTGCTCCACTCCAACACAAAACAGCTGTAAACCTGGTTTAACCAGAAAGTTAAATTGGGTTTATGACTTCTCAGTATTGGCAAAGAAGTACAAAGCAGCTGGAGTTTACTAGTGTACTTAGCCCTGGGGGTTTGCCCTTAAAAGTTAACTTTTGCTCCAGCCAGAAGAAAGAATATCAGCCACAGTTAAACTTGGAATTGGTTTTTATCTCACAATCTATTGTAATTTTTCAAAGAATGCTGAGAAAAAGAAAGCACACACACTATGCCAATATGCAGTTTAGGACCAAACATCCAAGACACCAGCTCCAGCTTTGATCTGCATCAGCTGAAAATGGAGATGCTGGCTGCTGGGCTCTGAACTCACCCTTGGCCAGTACAAATTCTCATTACAGAAGTGTAATCTGGGTGACCAAGAGTGTTCTGAGTAGTATCACAGCGTAGGCTTTCTCTGTAGACTTCATACCAAATCCCATCATATTCTCTGAGTAAAACTGCCTGCAACTCATCAGTCCATGCTTTAAACTATCTATCACAACCAAAAATACCCCCTCAAATAGATGTCAACCAGAAACCAGTTCTATAAGCTCTTCCATCTGTGGATGGTGGTATCTTGTTTATTTAAAAGAATTCTATAAGCATAATTTTTCCCAGCAGAGGCTTCTGGCAATCATATTTCAGGAGAACAAAATCCTCTGAAGTAGCAAAAGTTGTACTCAGGGTTTGATGTTGAATTGTTGTCTTCTGGTAAGCAAGAACAGCTTGGGCCTTCAGCATGTCTGACTAGCTTTGAGGAAAATGTAATTTGAAATTTCAGTATAGAAGAAACTGAGAGATTGTTAAAATTCCCTGAGGAGATTCTCTGCAGCTGCCAGTCAGATTGGACTTAGGACAAGGAATCACCAGCACAGCCTCACAAAAAGACTGCTCAGTAGTGAATATTTATAAAGACCATATTTAAAATGATACAGGGCTTAAAAAGAGCATGCAGGAAAGTAAGATTCAGTTAAATCAGAAGAAAAAAATAAAAGAGTTTAATATTGAAGCAAATGCAGAAGAACACAGGGAACGGCAACCTTTAAAAACATGAGAAGTACTAGGAAGAAAAGTGGGATGTTATTAAAAGATGAGGGAGGTGAAATTGATGACAACTTTAATCTGGCCAAGGTCCTGAACTGTACAGACTACAAAGAATTTGTCTGGCCACTGTCCAAGAGTTTGTGTAAAATTGAAGAGTGGAAATGCACTTGAAAGTCAGAGCAAGCTAAAAAAATAAGAGACCAGGCATTAGATGCATTAGATGCTGTAGCCTGTAAACATAGAGTCATTAGTCTTATAAATAAAACCATACAACAAATATTTAGAGACCAACCCAAACCAAACTGTTGGCTCTAAATAACCGCAAATTGTGCAGGAGTTTGAAACTAGATCCCAGCTCTGTGGCAAGGCCCTTCCCTGGTGGAAGGGGGCACCAGCTCTGGGACAGTCTGTTTCTGGATTCTGCGGCTTGGACTGCTCTCTGCCAGACAGGGGAAAAAAATCCTTCATTAAAAAAAAGGAAAACATGACACAAGATTAATGCTGTAGAGGTATCTATTCTCTCTCAGACCAATGTGAAATCATTGGGAAATTTAAAATGACTCCAAAGTCCAGAAAATATTAATTTTTTTGTAGGCATAAACACAGCTCAAACAGAAGTAGCTTAACATTTTAAGTATTTGCAGGCTGATATTTGGTGGCCTACAAACCACAGGGAAAGAGACATTATATATGTTTCCCTATAACATGGTGGTTATCATGACAGTAGTATCAGGGAGCCAGACGGTATCTTAATAACAAGAAAGGTCCTATATTTCCCTTAGTCCTTTTGAACTCTCGGCACTGCTGTCACACAGCAGTGAGTCCCACCATGTAACTGTGCACACAAGAACAGAATGAGTACTTTTTCATGTTAAAATTATTTGCCATTATAGTATGACTGTCCCTTTTCTGCAGTGTTATAACAAGATAAATGCCAATCAATGTATTTCCTTTCTAAATGCGACTATTTCAAAAGGAAATCATTAGGAAATTTCCATAGGAATGGTTTCACAAGAAAAATGCAGCTCTATTAAGCTGAAGTTTCAAGTTAAAGTTGCTCATTTCATTCACAATCTACAACTTTCTTTTGGGAAAACAGTAATTATCAGGCTAGTCCTGTTGAACTGATGTTTGGGTTTGTAATAGTTCAACAAATCATTAAAGTGCATTTTTTTCATCTACATGCTACATTAGCCAAGCTGTCTTTCAGACCTCCCACATCTCTTTCTGAGCCAGACTTTGGAAAACTATCTGCCCTTGTACAATTTAGATTGCCCTCTATCTAAACTTCTTGACTGTAATCCAAATCCTTTCAGATTTCATTCATAACAAAGCTTCTCCTTGACTCTAAGTGCTTCAATTGCTCTCTTGCTGGATCTATCCTATTTTTATTACATACAGGGATGCACACACAAAGACACATAAATATATGTGTGGGATTGAGTTCCTAAAATGGATTTTGGGTTTCAATCAGTGATCTGCCAGTGGGTCACACAGCAGAAATTATAGTATTTTCAATGGTACTTTCCACTGGGAAGTTGCTTGTAATCTAATGTTCTGTTTGCTGTTTTGATCACCTCTGCAGACCAATAAGTCTGGGGTATTTTTCACAAGTGATAAACATTTTCTTCCTTTTATTTCACATACAACTGCCTTGCATCCAAACCAGGCAATTTTCCAGCTCTGACTATGTAGCCACGCAGGTAGGATTGAGAGAGAAGATTCTCCAGAAGAATCTGAGCACAGTTCTGGTTTTATAAGCTTCTAGCATTTCAAGACCAAGCTAGCAATAAAACAAACTATTTTTAAAAGTAACAAAATGATCGATGGAGCTGGTATGAATTCATGGGGGACAGAACAATGAGTGACTGAATAGGTTACAGGGCTGTATTACAACAGCATGGTGCATGGACCTGGTAAAGATGTTAGGAACTTCAATCAAGTCTGTGCTATGAAAGGCAACTGTGTCATATAAACACAATCTAATTTGAAATCTGAAATATCACATACACATGCCAAGCCATAAATTGAATTTCCCCTCAGAATTATTCTAAAATTCCACGGCTCCCATGTACTTCCACAGAGGAAAAGCTGCACAAAACCGGTGACTTAGCCTGAGGGATCAGTCTCAGTGAATGCATTCTCTCCTTTTCCCTTAACATTCGTGCTCCTTAGATGTGTATTTGTGGCTTGGCTTTTTCTCTTTTCTTTTAGCAACTGTCTTCAGCTGAAGCTCCCCAAGTCACATCCTGACACACTCTGCCAACCGCAATCCCACATGTCCCAGTCCCTACATGCCATCACACACGCTGATTCCAGGAAGCGCATGCTGCTGGACTTTGTTCCTTCCCCTGAGCCACCCTGATTTACGCCTGCTGAAGCCGTGGTCCCAAGTGTCATAACACCTACACTGCACAGTTGTCCCACATGTGTATATCCTATTATCCAAACAACAGATGCGCCAGCATGCATTCACACACATACTCCAACATCTGGTGATCACAAGCTCAGTGTAAAAACTCCGTGGACTTCATTCATCTTTACAAAACTCACAAACACTTCATCTGTACAACTGAAGAGGTGCATAACCTTTTTCACTTCACTGAAAGAAGTATGTGCTTTTAATGTGGCATTTACAGGCACACACAGGGAAATACAACCAATCACTTGCACTTACTCTGAAAGCACTTATTTAGTCCTTCTGAATAACAGAACACGAATGGTTCTGACATAAACACTTCACAGGTGCTGCACACAATGAGCATGTAGATATACACCTTTCTATTTCTTAGTCATACCTGTGCCTACATGCCTTACCTGCTGTGAGGCTCACTTTTCCACTTCGTGGTTAGAAGCTGTGCCAGAATAAAACTGATAAAAGGAAATGGAGATTCATATCCAGATAGTTACAAAATTAAAAGCATCCCGCTGCTTAAAACTAAAACTGATGCTTGCATAATTCAGCATTTCTGAATGTTGGAAATTTCCAGTCTATTTTCCTTTGTTTCTCTCATCCACATCTAATAGAAAAGATATATTCAAGGAGAATGTTGGCAAAACCTTCTGGTAGTTTGGTATTTTATGAAAAATACTTTAATTCAAAATGCTCATGCCTGCCTGACTCTCAGTTCAGCACGCTAGAAACAATAGGATGCCCCACTGTGATGTCCTCTGGGAAGTGCACGGTCTGGAAACACTGAAGGCACAAAGGTCTCAGGTTTGCCTGATTCCCCCACCAGTGATGTCAAAGCATCACTGGTGACCTCAGAAAGCAGTTGGTTTCTGTGACCTTAGATAGCACCCTTTAGGGATGTCAAAAACAGGCCTAGTAATTTTCTGTGTATGAATACCCACACATTTTCAACCATGCAGAACTAAACTATTTCATAACCAATTCTTTTAAAACCTTAAAAAGCATGTACTACACTTGGAAAATTATATACAGATTTTGAGTTTGCTGAGGGCTTTTTTCCAACCATCTTTTCTCTAAAAAGGTTGGGCTTTTTGACAGTAGAAAGAATGGCTTGCTGTATCTTACTGCAGATGAGAAGAACAAATATGATGCCTTCTACTGAATTACTTCATTTAGAAAACAAGGATTATCATTCTCATGTGGAAAGGAAATCTACAAAATTCTCAAAATTTTCAATCTCAACTACAACTAAAAATGCAAATATATTTTTGAAGTAGAAAACAAGAATTTACATCACCATTAACTTCTACTTCAGCCTTCACAATATGAGTTTAAAATAATATCAACAGACATACAGATAGCACATTGAATTTGCAGTCTCCACATGTCTCTCAAAAAAGCCCTGTTCAACCTCACTCTGCCATCCAGCTTTAGAACTCGCACACTGAGACACTCCTCTCTCCCTTAGGGGCTTCTATCACAAACAACTGTGGCACAGAGAAAGCTGAAGGTGTGCTACTGCAGAAAATGCACAGAATGGAAAGTCAAAATCACTCAAACTAAAGCCCAGAGATGGAAAGACCCCCACGGACACCAACACACCAAGAATTCAGTGCCTGTCAGTCCTACCAGTACTTGTTATCATTTAGCACATTCCAGAAAAATGGTCTTCATGAAAAAGTGTGTGACTTTTCTGACATACAGATGATTCTTCACATCCTTCCCAGACACTGCTGCAGATTTATCTTATTGCTCAGTTCAAGAAAAACACAGAGGAAAAGCAGAGTTTAGTTTGTCATTGGGTTTCATCGGGAGTGAGGCATAATTGCACAAGCAGCCAGATAGCACATCCCTTACTGGGTTTCTAAACATATTATTTCATCACTTAATTTATTATCTCTGGTGCTCTTGTGCATCCTCCCATGCCCTCCTTATTGCTGAAGTGCTGCCATCTGTGGCCCAAAACTTCCTTTCAGCCCTTCCCATACTGCAGCATGAACTGGATGGAGAGAAGCACTGAACTAAGAAGGGACCCACCAGTTCTCGTGGGGAAAAAGAGGAGAAGAAAAAAGATCGTTTCAGAAGAACATACTTTCCTCCCCCTCTCTCCACCGTCCCTTCAATCATACTTCTGTCACCTTCTTCTTGTGTGGTAAAATTTGATGTGAAAAGCAGCCCGGGCTTGTCTCTGATGCTGCTGAGTTTGACCATGTGGCTGGAGGAGGAGGCAGCAATTTCCTCTCCCAGTACAGTTTGGAAGCCCCACAGCGACGCTTCAAAGTCAAACTCTGACCCACCCCTTCCAGCCTGGAGCCCAGCAGGGTCTGAGATGCAGCTGGGCTGCTCTTCAGTGGGATGCACTATGGAAGGTGGAGAGGGAGAGGGAGGGAAAGGACAGGGCTGAAACAGAGGTACAACAAATGTACCAGGTAAGAAAGGAGAAAGAAGAGGCTGGGGATTACGACAGTTTATTGGGTGGAATTGGCCTCTTGGCACCAAATGCTGTAAAGAGAGGACAGTCCAGGAGGCATTACAGCCTTACACCTTCTCACAAAACACCTCAGCAGAAAGAACGACAGTGAACCAGGCTAATGTCCTCGATGTCACACCATTCTTTGCCTCCCTGTCCACAGGTCATGTCAGTCTGGCTTTGCACTGCTTGAGCAGATCAGCTCATTTCCTCCTGTGTGCATCAGCTAAGTAGGGACCTCTTAACCCATCCCAGCAGCTTGCTTTCCCACTTCCATTTCATGACGGAGAAAAACATTAACACAGTAGGGAAATGTGGGGTTGTTTCAACAGAACACTCTTTGTTGCATAAAGCACCCAGAATCCTGACTGGCATTCTGGTTTTGACTTCTGAGAGTCTGGTTTTTACATAAATTTTATGGCATTTAGGTGTAAAGAAACTAGTACTCAAATGCTTTCACACATTTGCACAGAGCAGTTGCAAGCAAGTTCCACTGAGGCATAAAGATATTAAAAAAAAAAAAAAAAAAAAAAAA
>VYXC01012985.1:113031-141050 GCA_013397175.1 Platysteira castanea | reverse complement strand
AAAGAAAAGAAAAGAAAAGAAAAAAAGTTAAAAAAAAAAAAAAAAACAAAGAAAGTAAAAGTGGCTGGCTGAAATTAAATGGCTATTTCCATGGCTGAATCTCAAGACGTCTTTGCAAAATGCCAGTTTTGCAGCCACAGTTACCTTTCTGCTGCTAAAATGAGTCAGGATATTTACAGAAAGGTAAACTAATGAAATTTGTTGACCTCACTTGAAAATAGGAGCAATGGGTTTTCCCCAGAAGGCAGCAGAGCAAATCTAACATTGCATCTATTACATCCCCTGCCTCTCTATAACTTTCTCTGCAACCAGGGCAAGCCCCTCAGAAGCTCATTATATTGAGTATTTCACAGAAAGACAGCTAACTTGTGAATTTTATTCTTAAAAATGTGCCTTTCTTGCAAGGAAGACACAGCTAGAGAATAACCAATTCCTGTGTTTACTGAGTGGGAGGAACTGAGAAGGTCACATCCATGGGACGTGCTTTGTGTGTGTAATTACTGTGGTGTTTCTAAATCCAGGTAGGCATCTCCGTGTCACCTTATAGGGTTACTCAGAAGCGTAATTTCACGGTTTTTTCTTGAATAAAGAATTCTTTACACTGATTGGCGACCAAAAAAATATTCAGTAAGAACCTCCTGTGCAGAGAAGCCCTCAGAGCACAGGGCAAGTGTCCTGTGCCGGATGTTGCTGGGACAACCTATAGCGTCCCACTGCCTTCACCACACTCATCCAGCCCCACTCCCCCAGAACCTGTTCTCCTCGGGTCCCTTGCGTTTGAAGCAGGGAGAGGCCACGCAGCACTCGCTGCAGGGACAGGTGGCAGAGCGAGCCCCATCCCACAGCACGACCGGGAGGCACGCACTGTCCCCCGCATGGAAACCTGAGCCACAGCAACCCCCTCCTCCAGGAAAGCCTGTGACAAAGAGCTTCCCTCATCCCAGGAAAGACCACGGTTCTCTCCTGAGAGCAGCACAGGGCACACGCACCAGCACATGCCTCCTGCAACCAGCTGGTTCTGCTGCATCACTGCTGCTGTCCTGCTGCCCTGCACACAACCCCTCACACCACAGCAAGAGCTCTCTGCTGCACAGAGGCACAGGGGGGTGGTGATGGGGGTTACCGGCGGTTCAAACACGTTTTTTCTGCCACTGCCTCCTCCTCAGGGATTAAATTCTCTTCCCTGCTCCCTCCCACGGGAGACAGTCCCCCACAAACTTCTCCAGCATGAATCAATCCCACAGGCTGCAGTTCTTCTTGAACTGCTCCAGTGTGGGTCCCTTTCTCCAGGGTGCACTCTTTTAGGTACAGACTGCTCCTGCATGGATCCCCTGCAGGGTCACACGTCCTGCCAGTAAACCTGCTCCAGCATACGCTTCTCTTTCCATGGTTCCACAGGTCCTGCCAGGACTTCCGACAGGGTCACAGCCTTCTTCCGGGTCTTACTCTGGCATGGAGTCCTCCGTTTGCTGTAAGTGGGCCTCTGCTCCCCCGTGTACCTCCGAATCTCAGCTCTGGCACCTCTAGCACCTCTTCCCATTCTTCTTCACCAACCCTGGTGTCTGAGTAATTGCTTCTCTCACGTATTCTCACTCCTCTCTTCTCTGGCCACAATTACTTCTGCACAATAGTTTTTTTTCCTTCTTAAATAAGTCACACAGAGTACTAATGGCTATTAGACAAGAAGATAATTAAATAATCTGGTGCAACATGAACAAATCCTGTGATTTTTTTTATGATAAAGCTGTAAGATTCATCAGCACCAGTAATTACAAGATTTGTCAATATTGTTATGACAATACTGATAATATTGATATGTTGTTCAATGCAAAAACTTTTTTTTTCTGGAATCTAGCACAGTCTTGCCACAGTTACGTTTGTGAACATTTGCAAGGATAAACTTGGGGTTTCCCTGCTCTTGCTGTAAACAGGACTGGGCAGAGGAGCTTGGGAGCTGGCAGGGAACTAAGCAGGAACTCCAACCACACAAATCTACATGCAGTGAGTACTGCTTCTGTCCCATCCCCACACTCTGACCCACTAAATGAGTTCTGCAGACTGTCGGTGTAAAGACTGTGTGCTGCTCTTGCATCCTCAGAGCAAGAGGGGCACAGCACCCAGCTTCGGAGGAACTAGAGCGTGTGTACTTCCAGCTATAAAATGTTTGCCTAACTGCTGTACTGAGCTGCTGGAGGGGAGCAAAGCAGCCTTCATGCTGCTTAGCACCTGACCCACTGTTTTTTCTGGTTTTATTATATCTCTTTTACAGTATCGTTGCTATTTCACACTTTATTTCTTTCACAATCCTGAGACTGTCTATGTGCTCCTGGTGATTTATGGCATGTGATTTCCTCCCATTTGTTTACTCCTCAGCTTTTTATTTCAAAGGTTTGAAAAGCACTCAAAAAATCTGCCAGAAATGTACAGCTTTTGAGTAAAAAGTGTATTACAATTCATACAAATCATTCACACAGGCGAGCACAGTCTGTCTGAGAATGCAGAGCTTTTAAACTTTATAAGGCGGCATAGTTGCCTTGAGAATACAAACCATCAGAAAGCAAAAACCTCTGTGGTAGCACAGACTGTTTTAGTACAGATCCCAGTATCCCAATAAACACTTTATTTTCCACATACAATTTAAAGCAATTTTATGCAGCATTTCTGACAGAAAACTATTCTATTCCAGCTTCTTCAAGGAGCTTAAGCAATTTCTTACTTATTTTAGGCCGAGGTTGTTTTGAGGGAGTTTACATAAGAGATACACATGTGCAAGAGCAAAGACACAGATCTACTTACATACAATGTCCTCAACCTCCTGCCAGGAATATCTCCCTGTGCCTGTGCTCAGGTGTGCTAAAAGCATCCTGGGGAGGACCAAGCTGAGTCACACTTATGACAATTGCTCAAACCTGAGCCATTCCCTCATAGAGGCCATGATTAATTCATGGTTGCTATCTCAAAGCAGGAGTAAATGTATTAACATTCACCACTGGGCAAGCTGCTTTCCTGCACAAACACAAAACCCTCGCCCACAAGTTGGGCTCACTGACAGTGCCTGAGGACTTGCAGCTACAGGCTGGTCAGCAAATCCTTTCTCCCAGCCTGTATCCCCTCACAGTCTTCCCTTTTTCTTTGCCACAGGCATTGGCAAGCAGCAGCCGCTGGTGCTCTCTGAGGCTGCACACTACCTGAGTGCTTAGCAAAGAAAAGACACATCAGGCAGTCTCCTTTCTCTGCTCCCAAAGTCAGGGCATCCAGCAGAGGACATTACAGGAGAAACACAGGTGAATTTTGGGTTCAATTCAGTTACTGTCTCAGGAAAGGTAACCTTACAGCCTCCTAAGCCAAACACTCAAAGTTTTAATTTTTAATGTCATAAAAGCCTGTTTCTTAGAGGCATAATGCTCTCTGCTCTCAGCAGTTGTAGATGGGGCAGATAAAATCTGTTAGTGACAAGAGCAAGAAGAATGCATGGAGAAAAAGAATACAAGAAGCAAGATGAAAAGAACCTGGAAGGACACAGTGAGGGAAATAGATGATGTGGTGAGGTTATGCGGAGAGAAATAATTTACAGAAGAGGAAAAGAAAATAAAACCAATAGGCCAAAGAGTTAATGAAATAAATGAATAGCAGAAAAATAAAGCAAAAATAAAATCTACCCACGCATACTCAAAATAATTCAGTGTCTGCAGACTTAGTAACCAAGAAATTAAATTACTGAAAACATTCTCAGGAATTTCCTATGTGGCTTGGTAGCTAATGCAAACATTCAGGAGCCACCTCTCCAGTCACAGGGAAGGCTACAATACTTTTTATACACTAAAATTAAGGCTTTGACTACAAGTTTCCTCAAAAGATCTGTTGGCTTATATCCACCCCTGAAACTCTTCAGACCATCCTGAGTTCAAATGTTTTCAGAGGAAACAGGTAGAAACTCTGTAGATTACAGTAGTAAGACGGGGAGAAAGCACAGGAGAAGGAGAATGACGAAAAGCTAAAGAAATCAGTGGGAGAAAAGATTAGGAGAAGAAAAGACAGTAAATATCTATAACAGCACAGCTTTTAAAAAACATAGTGCAAGTAATAAAGCAAAATAAACATAGAGACATTAAAAGGACATTAGAAAGGCATAAAAACTTGAAAGAAAAACATAAAGAGGAAAGAGATTATAGAAAATGCAAGTCAAGTTGAAATTCAGAATTATTCTGACATCCTAAAGAGTTTGAACGCCTCACCAGTGCTCCGCAGGTATAACTTTTATTCCTCCATGAGATGCCCACATTGCATGAAACAGACAACCACATGCAGATGGACACAAAGCCACATAAACTGGATTACAGAGGAAATCTATGAAACTCCTCTAGTACTGGATCTTAACCCACTGCTGTATTTCTCTGTGTGTGTCTAATTCAGTACAAACTAATTCTAGCTCCCACCTCAATCACAATAGTTACACTGTCTACTTCAATGGCATTTTTCCTCATTTACAGTGATACTAGAGATTTTTAATTGTTCTCTATTGTGCTCTTTTTCTGCACAGATACAGCTCAGACAGCAGAATGAAGAACAAGCTCTGGTATAAGATACTAGAGAAAATATTTTACATCAAACAAATCTCCATCTCAAATTAGAGTGCTCTTGCCAAGGGCCTTGGGATGGACTTACACAGACAGCCAAAGCCAGGACTTTCCATACCACCCTGTGGAAGCTCAGATAGAAGCAATTATGGATTGATTGGGAAAACATGCAAAGATTATGTGCAAGACAACAGATGACATCCCATAACCACTATCATTTGGCCCCAAACTGAGGTATGAATTCTCTCTTCTCTACCAACAGAGGCCTCTAAAATCAGAAAGTATACGCAGGAACCCAGGGATTAAAAACACTGAGCTGCTCCAGTTTCTGCAGCTGTTAATCCAGCAGAGGAACAGGAGAAAATATTTTGCACAGCCTTCAAAATTCCCCTGATAGTAGAGAGAGGGCAGGTCCAGATGCCTTACACAAAATGAGTATTAACAACAGAATTTACTGAGTTTATATCTGTGTTGTTTTTCCCATTTCCTCATCCACCAATACCTCTTGATCAAAGGGGGTTGGGTTGAGTGGCTGCCAGCAGAAGTTTTGGCTGGGTCTCATGGTCCTGTAACGTCAGTTTCTTAAGGAGAAGCTTATAATTGTGGTGTCTTACCAGGCTAAAGGGCAACCATGACCCCTCCAAAAAGGCCTTCTTCTTGCACCTTATGGGGACTCTGAGCAGCAGAAATATTTAGGAGCCTTTGTAAAACAGGGATTGTGACTGAAACATCCAGGATGCCTAAAATGATCTTAATATATTCATGCACTTTCAGCACAGTGCTGAACCATGGAACTGAGGACCACAACAACCCTGTTCACACTGAACATCCACCATAACCCACAGTACCAAACTAACCTTGGAAGTTCTGCTGTGGGCCCAAGGGGAAAAAGTGGGATGAATACCTGACATGCAATTTCTTCTTTGGCTTTTTGTTCAGCCTGGGGAAGAACTCTGCAGGAGCCAAGCATCATTCCTCCTGCAGTGCTCCTCCACCTGCCTGGGAGTGCACAGAGAGGAAGGTGGAGGGGGGAGCACATGGACCAAGCTCTTGTCATCAAGCAAGACCTAAAGCTGACTGGCTTTAGCCTCGGGGTTGGGTTGTGTGGGCGTGTGTGCATTTGTACCTGCAGCTAAGGACTCACCGAGAGGAGGAAGGCAGCAAGGGGTCTGGACATTCATAAACGCTAATTGAGTAACACAGGATACCAGCTTTTTTTTTGACTCTTTGTTGTTCTACTCTACCTGAGAAAATGATGGAAAAATGATAAAAACTTGAAGGTCAAAAGGAATTACTTTTTTTTCCTGCTGAGGAAATAGTTTTTCTTCAGAAAATGCCATTTTGTGAAAGTAGAAGTGTATCAAAGAGGTATTATTATTGTGTCATACCTGAAGCTATGTCTAATTCTCTGCTTCATTTTGATTAGGATCCTTTTTATACATTTTCAAAAACTGATATTTGTAAAAATGTCAATATTAAAATGTCCATATATAATTTTCTGAAATGTCTTGTGTATTCCCACTTACTAAAATATTTTACTTTCTACTATGTGCAGTGATACAAGAAACAGAAAAATAATGCAGATATCAGGAATCTGCAAGAACAGATGTTGGAATGATCCAGCTGATGGAAGGAAAGGTGATCAGCTCTTGTTCCTTTTCCACAGTAACTTGATTTTGCAGGTGCCCTGCTCTGCTGCAGGCCCCGTGTGGTGTGGGAAGACTGTGCAATGCCATGCCTGTAACAGTGTAAAATGTCCAGACAAAGCACAACTGCTCTGAAAAACTAAAGTGTCAGCAAGAACACCTTGTGTTTCCCACTCTTCAATCATCTCTAGGTCAAATCCATCCAATTTCTCAAATGTTTTTGAGGGAAGTCTAACCTTGCAAGCTGGCCTGAGATGTGAAACCCAAGCTGAGTACTTCCAAGCGGTTCCCTTCCACTGAAAAAGACATTATTCTTTCAATTCCAGCAACACCTTTCTTGATGGAAAGTAATCTCGCTTCCCTCTAAGAGCAGTCCTCCATAAAATAGAAGTATTTTCACACAGTGCTCTGAAGTTTACAAGAGATTTTTTATTTTAGCACAGGTTTTATTTATTTGTTTGTTTATTTGTGGAGGTAGATTTTATAAGTAGCAGTTTTGCTCTCTGACTAAGATTCAGTCTTAAATGTCAGGACATAACCACAGAAGAAAACAATGTTTTAGAAAGTACTAACTCAATTCATCTAAAAACCTGTGCAGCATTATCTGAAGACAGAGAGTAAGTAAACCCTAATGTAATCCAAAATCTAGAAAAAAGGACTTTCTTTGCCATGAAGGGTGAAAAACAACATTTCAGTGTCATTCACTGTTGTTTTTTCAAAATTCCCTAAGTGTTGAATCCAGCTCCTTAAAACTCCTCCTATGGAGCAGGCAGGCATGAGCCAGCTGAAAGTCATCTGCAGCAATCTTCTGTCCCGCTGCCTTATTTTTGTTCGAGTTTCGTGAGGCTGGTTTTTTTTAGCATGAGATTTCAACGGAACTGAAAATATCTCGTAGCACAAACTCTGCAGCATGCTGTGAGTAATTTACAGCTGCCAAAACCATCTAAATCAAATCCCATGAGGGATTCTTCTTTCTTCAACCCATGCACGTTAGAAAACAAAAATGGCCAGCAGCCATTCTCCTTCTCCTCCTCCTCTTTCACTGAGCAGATTCCTGCAGCTGGAGCAGTGTCATTAGAAGCTGCACTTATGGACTCCAGGACAGAAGCATGGTGCAGTTTACAGCAAGCAGTTCAATTCATGACAACAGCTTCACCTTCTTTTTTCTTTTTCTTTTTTTTTTTTTTTTTTTTTTAAGTGAGAGAATTTCAGAGGTAAACACTGTGGTCTGGATTCTGAGCATTGCACAGTGTGCTGGCCATGCAACTATTTGTGATTGCAGTTCGTCTGACTGCATCTGAAGGCAGTCAGACATAAATTATGATTTAATGTCTAACCAGCGTTCTGCCTGTACAGCATTTGAGATTGCATTTTCTAAGGCAAACACTGAGAATTCTACAAAACACCATGCAAACCAAATACACACTCAGAGCAATTCAGGTTTTCCTCCAAAAACACCACAGGCAGTTTTGAGAAATATATGCCTTGATTTATTCATTGAGGAAGTTGGTTTTGAAGAGGGTTTTCCCCCTCATTTTTAGATTTTTGACCTCCAAATAGAAGCTTCAGGAGTATGCATGATGGCTAGAGTATACAAGATGGGGAGTTCACCTTTCATGAAATGCTGGAGAACACCTGGATGAAAACCAGCAAAAGGCCAAAGTATTGGATTAAGTCCTTGGACACACAGAAGAAAGAGAAAGCAACTGTTAGCCAGGCTGACAAAATACTGCTTGAGGTATGTTACCAAATGGAAAGAGCAAATCAGAGTGGAAAATAAGCAAAAAGAAACAATACCATGAGTGGTATTCACAAAGAAAAATCTAATTGCAAAAGGAGTCAGTAAATTGAAAATGTCATGTTTCATTACTGGTGGCCAAAAATCCCCACCCAGTATCACCACTGCCTTGCTCAGTGCAAAGGAGCCCAAAGGGAGACATGCACGACCCAGAACTGCGTGGGGCCCTGTGGAAATGCAGATGGAGGTGGCAGAGGGTAAACAGAGACACTGCTGCCCACAGGGCCTGCTCGGATGCTGTTTGGTACAAAAGAGGCTGGGTTTAACTGCACATTTAGTTACTGTAGTTATTCCAGATAGCTTTTGCTCCTGTTAAATGCCAGATACAGCTCTTCTGTGAATACCGGCAAAAAGTGGTGTGTTCTGAAAATCTGTATGGGCATCTACTACACAGCCTGGCTACAAACTTCTAGTTTCCTATTTTTTCCAGCATCACAGCGTTTTCCCCAGCTCTATTGCAGTGGACAGGCTCTCCTTTGATTTTTTTCCTATTCTAGAGGACAGAAGGATTCCAGTGTTTTACTTTGTCTTGGAAAGCTGAAGGAGTGAAGCTGTCCTCCTCTTGTAGAGCAGTATGTGATACTCCATTCACTTAACCCCACCAAAGCCTCAGAAAATACAGGCTCATCTTTTGCTGCACAATGCAAATCTGCTAACATGAGATGTTGGCTGAGTTTCTGTGTGGGATGATTCCCATAACCAGGTCCTATGGTCTGTTCCACAACAAAATGCAAAGTAGATTGGTTTGGGTTTTTTTAAAGAAACTTCTCATTGTCTTCTGTGTCCCGCAGGCCAAAAGTAATTTTCTCCAACATTCTTTGTACCACTGCCTGCACAGTTTGTGGTAGAAGTTCATATATTTGTAAGGTCCTATTCAGAGATATTTTCAGCACACCAGAAAATGAAAAACATTTCAACAGATGAGGAAAAAATTAGCAACATATTAGCTAAAACTGACTTCCAATTTAGAGCCATCAGAAACCACTGCTATTGTTAGTACAGAAAACCTTTCCAGTTCAGGTTTGGGTTTGCTCAGTAATTCATTTCTACAAAGTCACTGTGACCTGAACTATGCCTTCCTGATGCTTCCCTTATGCAGAAGTAGTTTTGCTCTTCAATCTTCCCAACTCCCAGGTTTCCACTATTTTTATGATGACATCATTATTCTTTCTCTGATGACCTTTGTTTCTCATAGTGAAAACTTCTGTACGGTGGTTTTTATGCCTCCTTTATCAGGACAGTTAACTGCCAAGTGCATTCTGCAGAACGTCTCATTAAACCTCCTCCCTCCAGTTCCCACAGTCTGAGTAGATTCCCCTCTTACTTATATTAACCCCTCTTTTGTCACCAGAAGCCTGCCTGGGTGCTGTCTGTGTTTGAAGAACTCCTTCTTTGGCTTTAGAAAGATTCTATTAGAAAGAATTATTTAAAAAATGCCAGCACTATACCTTACTGTGAACTCTTCAAGCTAGGTAAAGAGTAAATTATTTCACTTTACCCTAAGTAATCTTATTTTTTAAGACAAACTTGAGAAAACTGAAAAAATATCCATGCTGCTTTAAAAGTTGTTACCTTTACAGGAACTCTTCAAGGCACTATCTACACAGAGATATTCAGGAAAACTATACTAAACCAATGAAGTTGGTAATTTAAAGTGGATTTTCTAAAATGCTATAAGCTACTTAAGAGGAAATCCCTACTGAGACTTAAGAGGACCCTGACCTGATTTCATTTATTCATTTCTAAAGAATAGATACCCAGGATTTTCATGTAAACTAGCGAATACTTTTTAAGGAAACAATCTCAGAAAATCCACTTATTTCCCTATATTTCACCGTTCCGTGCAAATGCAAATGCATGTATATTCATATGAACTAACACACATCCAGTTCAAACCAAAGAATACAAAAGAAGCTCTGGTACCACCCATTTTCTCCTTCTCCAGTTCTTGCCTTCCCCTAGGAAAAGGGAAATACTGCTGCATCTTCCCAAGCACCTTCCCATGCCACAGTAAAGGAGTTATAGGGCTGGAGTCTGCCCACCAATGCAGTGAGCTCATGAGACAGGCCTAGAGAAACCCTAAATGAAAATGAGTCTGTGTTAATTTGTACCAAATCTGAGTGGAATGGAAATATCTCTCTGCAAAATGTCCAGTTCTTGTTCTAACCTACAGGCCTGTAGGAAAAGGAGATTTCTGTTTTAGGATTAGAGATAATGGTGCTATCTATTTATTTATATAATATGATATTTCACTCAATCACATGCCAACATTTTGAACCATAACTCTATTTTGTGTTTTATGCATGTTTTGTGCTTTTTACAGCAGACGTACCTGGATCCCTCACTTCACTTGTGATCTCTGCTACATGCACCAGGCTCTTAAGCACGTCTCCCTGGTTTTGTATTGCTAGAACCAAAAATTTACCTTCGGTCTCCTATTCATTTGTTGGTATTTATCTTTCCTCTCTACACTCAGTAGTTGCAATTTTTCAGCCTCACAGCCTCTGGAGCCTTGTATGTCAAAAATAATTTAGGATGACCAATTTTTTTTGGCGGAGGGAGGACTGAGCAGAAATTAACATGTATCCCTCAGGTGGTTATTGGCTGTAAGTGAATGTTTCCTCTATTTCTACCTTTCCCTTGTTAATTTCTTCTAACAGTGACCTGAAGAACAATGATTCCCTCCCATAAAAGTTTAAGTGTATGCAATTGTAGCCGTACTCTGATTCCCAGCTGTGGGTGGGAAGAGCAAGCTGAGGAAGAATTCAAATATATGGAAATGATGTTTTGTTCTGTGAACTGAGCAAATATCAGGATCTCCTCCAGAGAGTGAAGATGGAGGCAGCACCCTGACATATAACAGCAGTGGCCTGGTAGCCACCAAGCCAGGTCACAGGAGCAAGCAGTGAAAGCCCTGTGTCTGCATGAATGACAGCAGGGCTGGGAACACCCCATCCTGAAGCAGCTGCAATTCTAATATTACAGCAAACTATTAGCACGCACCAAGGCTTCCTGAGAGCAGGTGGGAGTGCTTCCATCGAGATAATCGCTTTCATAAAAATAGTTTGCTTGATAGGGGCAGAAGATTAACACTTTTTGTGGTTAACAGTTTAGGGGTCAAATTGTGTTCTCAAGCCTGACCTGAAAGCTGATTAAAAGGCCACAGGTATTTGTATTTCGAAAAAACCCATTTCAGTGTTCCAACACAATTCTGGAGTAACAGTCCATAGGAACATAAAATATGCAGGAAGCAATGGACAAAGGAGACAATTTTGACCAGAGTTTTAAATTATCTGAATGAGTCAAGCCAAAGCCAGTAAGAAAGTCTACATTAGTAAGTGATAAATGTATCAGGGATTTACAGGCATGTGATGGTTTTGGCCAAATTCAGGGAAAACAAGGCGTAACACTCTTCATCAGAAAACAGCAATAAATATTTGCTTGTAGCCTATAAAACTAAGAATGCTGGATTACTAAGATCAATGCACTCGGATACATTAATATAAATACAAAGTAACAGTTACTCATGTCTAGGTCTCAGATGTAAGACAGCACCATGTAAGAATGTTGAAGAACATTTATATTTATTAGTAACAGAGGAGGATGCTACATAAATTCAGATCAGGCCCCTAGGAGTAAGCATATTCAACTTGGCAGGCCAAGGCCACTTGTGCATAACAATTCCGAGAGACTTGGCTGAAGAGATCTCTGACCTGCTGTGATGGTCTTGAATGTATGCTGGAAGTGCAGGGGAACAGTGAAAGACTAGAACAGAGTCAGTGTTAAATGAATGGGATGAACAGAGGAGCTCTGCTGACAAGTCCTGGTATTTTTTCTGGGCAGGAAAAACACAAAAGTCGGGAAGGGATCCCATTCATAAAAAAGCCAAAGAGTAAAGATATAAATAAAGCTATACCATATATTTCAATGGAACATAAATCTTGTTAAACAGAGCATGCTAAAGCAGGCAAATGCAAAGTTGTGTGTTTAGGAACGAAGACTGGGAGCCAAACCAACAAACTGAGGCTTGTGTTTTGAACAGTGGTGTGCCTGAAAAGGGGTAAGGTGTCACAATGACAAGAACACCATGTGAACTTCCAATGCAATGCTCTGGAAAAAACGAGTAACTGTTTAAATTGGGGAGTATTGAGTGAGACTTGAGGTAGTTTTAATACAGATTTTCAAAGCTTTTAAAGTAGAGGTACTACTACTGGACTACTGTATATAGTCCTATGCATGTATTTTCTAAGGGATGGTTAAAAGTTAAGTGGGATAGGGAAAAGAAACAGCAAAATTACTTCAGCTTTTGAGAAAAACATGTTTTAGAGGAAGATGCAAGGAGCTGTGCCTGCTTCATAAACCAAAGGAAGCCAGGGTGAGTTTAGTACAATGCAGGAATATGCTTACAGTATAAAACATGAAATATAAGAGAATTCTTTGATTTCCTGGAGGAAGGCTTGACAAGAACCAATGCAGGAAGATGAAGCTCTTTTCTGAAGGAGAGAAGACATATGTTCCTAGCAGTGGGATGATATCTCCTGTTGCAGGTGATGCTGAATTCTCCTGCTTCTGAACCTTTCAGACTAAGCCTATGTGCTTTTCTAGAAGATATTCTTTAGCCAAACAGTAAGTTGATTGAATAAGATGCTGCAATCTCTGGTAGAGGGAAAGGTAATGAGGCAATCTAAGGGTCTCTTTGGTCCTTAAACTCCATATATCCAAACTGCTGTTACTTATCACAATTAGAAGGTTGGCAGGTCTCCACGGATTTTCATCAAAGTAAGCAAAAATATTGTTATGCCAAAGACTATTCCTTACCCCACACCAGGATACATAAATCTACAGGCTTGTCAGATGATCTCACTGTGTAGTAATTCTTTTAGTCCCTGTGTTGATTGAACTTTGAGGCCTTTGTGTTAAAGCGTTGAACAAGGAAAAATCTTTAGCTAATGACGATGATGATGATGATGATTTCAATGGGGTTTCACAGCCCATTATCTTAATATTTAAATAAATAAATAGAAGCTCAATATGTGTATTTTCTCTAGCATATGATAGCAAATATAAAAATAGTGAATACCACTTTACATCATAAAACAAAATACAAGCAGCTGATGTTATTTATTGGTAGAAATCTGTAAAATACTATAGCTAATTAGAGCAATATGAAGAAAATCCTACAAAGGCCACTTAGGAGCCACCAGAAGGATATTCAGTCTGTGCTCCTTGTGGTTTACAGCATATCCCAACTGCTAGTGGAAAAGGTGATCCGCAGTGTTAAAGTACAAATACTTTTATTTGTATTTTTTTTAAAAAGTCACTATTGGGAAAGTTATCCAAGCTGGAAAGCCAAAAGCACTCACTAAGCTTCACTGCTAAGAGGATGCAGACATCACAGGAGGGATCAGTTGCCCTACTCAGCTCCTCTGAGCTTCAAAACCAGAGGCAATTTGAATCAGAAGTAAAGCTGAAAAAAAGAAGAGAAGTAAAGCAACTTCGTTTTTCTCCAATGCAGATAGGCCAAATTCCATAATGTCAAATTCCATAATTCCCTTTCCTTTCCCTGCCAGTGGCATGAATCCAGAGGATCTCTTTTGACAGGAAAAGTACTATCAGGAGTACCATCTGCACCCGCTTCCATGCTAAACAGCTCTGGGATAGATGGATATGACAGTAAATTTGCAGCAAAGTCTGCGAGAGTAACCTAATGTTTGCATTAGGTTCTGAATTATGTTGCTTTGCTATTTCCTTTTGCATCCTGGATTGTTAACTGTTCTAGCCTATCCTATACTTTCCTCTGTAGGCTCAAAAGGAAAGAACAAGGAGAGGTATTTCTGTTTGCACATTCGTCATGCTTTACATCTTGCAATGTTTATGGCTTTGATGTGACTTTTTAAGGAAAAGCTTATACTGTGCTTTGTGGGGGCAAATGTGCCACATTCTCCCACTTCATGATTTCAGCCAAACTTACTCCAGAAGTTCTGGTTTTAATATCCTAATGCATTTTTTCAGTTCAGAATTACAGAAAAATCAATACACAGGAAAGCAACACCCTCAGACTATACAGAGTTCCCCTGTTAAATTACCATCTTCAAGCTCTCTTGATCAGGTCTGATTTCCTCTTTAAACCCCTTTAAAATCTCTTATGAGCCTTGGATATCCCTGTAGAGCATATCCTGCTTTCAAACATGCTTTCACAACTGCTCCCAGTTTCAAGAGACTTAATAACAAGCAGCACTTCCCCCGTCTGGGCAGCAGAAATCTCTCCAGCAAGGCAGGGTGCCTTCCTTGCCTTGACTTTCAAAGAGAGCAAAAGCTTTGGGGACACCCAAAGACTTCTGTGCTGCCAAGTTACCCCGAATGGTGAGGCCCACTCCATATGAAATAAAATTCCTGGTGGACACCATTGTCTTGGCAGTGGGTGCATGACATGCATGACACCATCTTGAACAGAACGATCTTGAACACTGCTGCTGGGATCCAGGCAGTGTTTTAAGCCTTGTCCTTCATTTCATTTGAATTACTTGCCCTGACTGGCAGGAAAAACATCTTTTTGTGTAGGCTGTCAGGGATGATAGCAATTAACCCTCCTGGCCAGCCAGCGGAGTTTTAAAATAACTATGTCCTCCCATCCCTGCTCTCCCAACATCTCTCTGATGCAAATGCCCCCCACCTTAGTGGTCAGTACCTTCTGTTAATGAGTAATTTCTGGCCACTTGAAGTCGCATTTGTGCTCCAGTCGGCAGAGAACACAGCCTTCTTGGAGACCCAAAAGGCTAGCAGTAAGTTATTTAAGACAGGAGAAATTTGAAATGGCTAAAGTTAATGAATCTTAGGGCAGTGGTATAGTAAAAAACACACATAGCAAGAAAGTAAAGTAGGGGTATCATGAAGCCTGAAAAGTTATCTGAAATTTTGTCATCTCCTGTGTTAATAAAAGGGGATACTGGCTATTGCAACAGGCAGCACTGAACTGTTCATGAAAGTATCAGCTAAAAGGACTAGAATAACATCCTGTAAGTTTTACTGTTGTAAAAACAACAGCTGGAAAGCCAGCAGAATAGATGAACCAATTCAAATGATGTCTTTACTGTTAAATGATTGACCAGCTTAGGTCAACAGGTTTTACAAGCAATTTTTAAAAATTAAAAAATTAATAACACAAATTGCAATTACAAGAAGCTCCTTTGCAGACCAACAATGAAAGCTTCTTGCACTGCAATTTGTGAATATACACCATATAGCTTGCCAGGCCACCAGGAGAAGGGATGGCAGTTTTATTAGTCAAATACCTCCTTTTCATCCTAAAAGCTTGGTGTTTGAAGATGGCGGATATATTCTGATCAAAGACTTCTAAAACGGTAACTTAAAAGAGTACATACTCCATACTGTTCCACGCAAGGAACAAGCTTCTTTCATGTCACTTTCCCTTTTCTTAAGAATTTTTAATAAAATTTAGGACAGAAGAGAAAATTGTAGTCAGTTCACAAATCCAGCCCTTGGTAGAGCAAAGTGATCAGGATTTGCAGATAAATAGGTAATTTAATCACCTTGTTAGATGCTGGTAATGTTCAAGAGGTAGTAAGGTCTTAACTTGGGGGATGCTCTTACAGTTGTCAACCATGTGATCCATATTCAGGCACTGATGTGTCCCCTATCAGAGTTATCTAAAAAAACACCAGTAAACTCATCAGGTTAAGAAACCTCTGTGGGCTGCTTGAAAGGCAAGGATAAATGGCGAAGAAACTGCTGAAGCTTTCCATCTTAAAAAGTCAAGAATCAGTGAAGGAAAGCCGTGGTGAATCCCTTTCAGTCTGAGATAAGCAGAAAGTTACTAAAAGGTTTTGTTAAAATATTCATAAATCCACAGGAATTGAGGAACTGGATTTCCTGGAAGTCTGTTAAACAGAACCAACCTTAAAATGCATAAACCAAAGCATTATGTAAGGGAAAGATGGTGGGCAGGCTTTTGAAAAAACAGATTATATGGCAATTTCTTCAAAAGGGACAGCAAAGGACATATGGTAACATGCTGAGAAGAGATGTTGGGTGATTTGCGACCAAAAGGTTTTATTTACTTCTCAGTTCTCCAAAAGCCAACAACTTTTAAACAACTTTAGGGACTTCTTTCCCACAGAACCACAAAATAAAAATAAAAATAATTTTTTATATATATATACACTGGGAATTCTTGGGTAACACACTTCAAAGGAGGAAGTAAGTACTATCATAGAAAGTCTAAATGTAAATAAGGCAGCAGATGGGTTTGTGACCAAATATGGTGTCCTTAGACTTATTTATCAAGATAATGCACAATAAAACCGTGGTTTCTCTTTGAGAAGTAAAATAACTAAAATTTTAAACCCCAGGTAATTTCAAAGCTTGAAAGTTGTATGGGTTGGACTTCTTGTCCCTGGATGTAGAAATAATTAAGTGACAGGGCCTTATAGTCAGTAACAATATGATTTTGAAGAGATGTTGAGGACTGGCACTTAGGCTCTATGAAGGTCCTACAGCTCCTCTGTTTGAGGACTGTTGGATTGAATGTCCTCAAGGGCAAGCCAGTTGATGAGGCCCTGCTGACAGCTGACAGCTGTTCATTTTGGCCATGAGAAATTCAGCAGAATTCTCAAAATTGAGCAAGCGAGGGACAGATCAGAGGCAGGACCTGCAAAAACTCTCTGGGAAACACTGAGCACAGGATCCCTCACACAGCTCAGCTTCTACACTAAAAATTGTTAGACTAGAGAAAAGGAAGGTGTTGGATTTCTGCATTTCCAAAAAAAAAAAAAAAAAGTCTTAGAAATTACTGTGCATTAAAGATTCAATTAAATACCTGAGTGTCTCAAGTCCTCAAAAACTTTAAGAAATAAAGTAAGAATAGAGATTTCTCAGATGGGCTAAAAAAAAAAATTTGAAAATTAATATACTCCCTCACATTCTTTTCTTGTTTCACCACATACTTGTGTGTGTACCAGACAGCACTTTAAAGACTTGAAAAGCTGTTGTCATTAATTTCATCTGGCAATAGACAGAGCCAAAAACAAACAGTTCCATACTATTAAGGCCTCCCACAATGGGAAATCTTACAGGGCTGAAAGGGTAGCACATTGTTACAGAGCTCAGCTGAAGTAAGAAACTCGGCTGAAAGATGCTTTATACTTGAGGACAAAGCCATATTTATAGGCTAATACAGAATGAGAATGGTGTGAGAAAATTTCTGAGATGAGTGCTGCATAAGAAAGAGATTAAGAAAGAAAAAAAGTTAAAATTAAAGCCACTTCTTTACTTGGCCTTCCTTGAGATAAATAGGAAAATAGTCTTTTCCCTTCATCTTTCTCTCTTTACCATCTTGGTTAAAAACACAGAATTCTTCCCTCAATCTAATATATATTTCTCTTTGCATCATGACAGCTGTCATGCATTTAAATTAACCCTTTTGAAGGCAGATATCAAATATTATTTAAAAATTTGCGATAATAAATCAAGAAGTCCTCTCTTCTATCAGCAACATCAATCAGCAATAATCATATAAAAGCTCTCATCTGACCTTTTTGCACTTTGGAGCCACAGATGTGAATGAACTTAAGGAAAAACGGAATAATTTCTAAAACACATGCAATTTTAAAGAGAAATAGATACCTCAGCATTGGGAATGAGAGAGAGGACACATAAGCTACTCATCTTCCAGGTGTGATTTGATCAAAACCAACTTTAATAAAATATTATTTCTACCTATGTATCTGCCTCTGTAGCAATTCAGTGTATATTCTGTGTAGTGACTTTTCCTCCTGGGGAACCTCTTGAGATTCAAGCTACTTTCCTGTCATCCTGGGCTGCGCCAGGGACCTGGGATGACAGAAATGTTCTGGGTGGGTTTGACCCTGGCCCTCGTAGCATCCCCTTGCATCTGTGGGCTGCCCACTGCCTGCCCCTCGCAGGGAGTTCACTTGGTGCAGAAGGAAGAGAGGATATCCCTCTTGCTGTGAGACCCTACATGTGGAATGATCAAACCTGGAAGATATCAAGCCTCATCCTTGGACCGCCCTCTCCTTTCCTCCTTAAAGCTTGCTAATTCTGGGACACCTTGGCACCAGATGGAGAAGCCCATCAGTTCACATTTCTAGAAATTAGTCAGAAGATGAAAAAGTGTCTTTAAATGCAAGTTCTATTCTTTACTCACACAGAAGGCAGATATTCAGCAGGGACTAAGCCTAAATTCCTAGTCATCATATTTTTTATCAGTAATATTGATTATTTACATATTGCACCTACACTATTCACATACTACTTTTTGTTAAATTTGTTAACAGGCATCATACTTCCATTAAGTGAATTGTATTGTGTTAATGCTTTTGTGAATCTTGAATATCTTATTTTGCAATGTTCTAGCTTTGTTTGGACTGAGTTTTTTTTTAGTTGTCTAAACAGAAAACTGTCTTTCATTTTGGTTTGAGGGTTTTTTTAAATTTACTTAATGGAAGGTAAATAGCTTAGGAAGTGCCTGGCCTCATGATCATGTGCCAGACAACATCTGGGGAGAATCATCAACAGTAATGTTTCTATAGACAAGATAGTCTAAGAGATTGAGCATGGTGAGTTTTCTAGGGAAAAGCAAAGAAAGAGGATTCTGAAACAAAAAGGAGAAGCTGGATACTTGGAGAAGAGATAGTAAAAAATCAATTGAACAGAAAGTAGCTGAAAGCAGCCAGGAATAAGCAAGAAGGAGCAGGGTTGACGTACCCAAATAAACTGTTATTTCTTCCTACTCAGGCAGATACATCCCTGGCAGAAAAAGTGTCTCTAGCCAGAGACTTTCTTCTGTGCTTTTCATCCCAATTTGCTTCTCTGCAAAACCCAGAGTGACTAGGAGAAATCCTAAACTGTCTTAGTAGACCAAGGAAGTAAAAGGCTCTAGATGTGTGAGATCAAATTCAAGCCTTGAGCCCATGCCTCGAGCTCTTGTAGATTACTGACAGGCAGTCCCTGGTACACAGTAAAGGTGCAGACCAGTCTGACCTCTGTATGGTTTGCACTGTGCAATTCTTACCTTTATTGAACAAAAGTAAAAGTAATTTATCTCAGATTACACAGATAATGCTTATCTCACTGGAGTTCTGCCCAGCTGGCTACTGTATTCATACTTCTGTCTTTCTGGGTCAGCCTCACATAGTATCAACAAGGGAAAATTCACTCAGGCCACTGGAATTGATTTATACCCCCAAGAATGTGGATTTTGACTTTTTTTCTTTATGCTACTTCCCCTTTACAGTAATTTTTTAAAGGTTTTTTTCCTGTAACTTTCTTGGGTTTCATGTGCCTGATACTGCGAAGGCAGATACAACTGACTTCAAAGGCCAGTCCAACTGCAGTTGTGGCTTGCATGGTACAGGTTTGGCCTGGTGAGCTCATGAAAGCAAAGTTTCATCTCTTTTGTGGATTGGGCTCTTGACCTGCCATAAAAATCAATGCCATTTTCTCCTGTTATTAAATGGTAGGCTGTTTCTTGTTACTACTGTGGTATACGCGTCTCTTCCATATGCATGTCATTAAAAATAATATATTGGGTTCCCTTATCTCATGGAGATCTCTTATTTAGCCCTCTTGTTTTGGTCTCCTGTTCATTTCCACATAGTCTTGCTGACGGACTCACACAGTTTAGATTAAAACAAAATGCAGCAGACTTTTTCCCCCTGACAGCAGAGACACAAGCAGTTCACACCTTCATCTGATGTTCCACTTAACCAACAGCATTCTCTGAATGCACAGGGGAAGCAAGACAAAAAATCCTACACAATATAAGAGAAAATTAATTTGTGTGCAAAGATTATATTCCCACAACACTTCAACGTTGTTGAAACATTAATTGACTGTTTTTCATGCTGCCATTTTGTGTTGCTCTTTGTTAATTCACTGTGTGTGTATTTTTCCTCTGCCATGAAACCATAAATGTCTATTTGTACCCTGCAATAGCTGACCAGGATCTTGAGTATTTTAGAGATTGAACACTTTACTTTTAACAATGTTGCTGTTCTGATGAGTTATCAATTATCACTAATATATTCAGCACAGTCACTTCACTGACATACTGCTGATCCTTAAAAACAGTCTTGGTCCTCCCGACTAAATTCCCCATGCTTGCTCCAGTGGATAACACACTTTGCAGTGATTGCACCACAAGACACAGAATTATTTTTCTGCCTAGCTCTTCAGCAGGTGATTATATCAAAATCAGCAGACCTCCTTCTACTTCTACATGAAAATTAATTACAGTAATTCTGTTCAGTGAAGGATGACAATTCACAGGTTTTGTAGCACTAGAAATGCACTTTGTCCTATCCCACTACAAGCACCTAAAACACCCTACTGATTTTACACTGTTAACATCCATTGCCAACAGTACTCACACACTTTTCTGGATAAGAAATCATCCAAAGGCAATTCCTGTCTTGAAGATTTGTTCTTTTTTATCCTTTTGTTATGGTTAGCTTAATTCTTTAGTCCTAAATTATTCTTCTGTTGAAAAGGGGTAATTTTTAAAGCCTTTAGTTTATCTCTGTTAGAAAAAGCTCATTATGCTACATTTCAGAATACTTTTTTATCAAAGCAGCATCAGAATATGAAAAGTGAAGCCTGTCAAGATATACTACTGATCACTGTAATCATCTTTTTCTTTCATACTAGCCACCACAGCATTATTTTCTTGTCAGGAATTACATTGTGTCTGAAGTTCTGCTAGCACGTGAAGATGTGCTGAGAAGTTGTGCTGATGAACATGCTGTGAATTCATTAAATGTCTTCTGAGATGCTCTCCAGGAAAATGGCTCAAGCATACCACGGCCACTTAGACCCTTTGAAAAAAAGAACAGCGAATGGACCAAACCAGATGACGTTGCTCAGTGGTTTTCTCTTACAACCAACTAAAAATTTGCCAGACGGCAAAGCTAATGTTTTTTCACTACTTTCATTTTCACATACTGTTTTCTTGCTCACAGCTCTACTTTTGTGTGTTTTCAGTGTTTCATACATGACCCCCAAGTCCAGTCCCACTACTACCCAGTATAAAGACTGCTCCTATGAATTGTAATCCTGCTGCCATTAACTGCAATATGCGTAGAAGCTGGCCTAGTCACAATTAAATGGAGAGTCATTTGGAAAATGTATAAATTAACATTATCAGTGGTTTTTAGCTCTGTTTATTTTGAATTCATCTGCTGAGCATCTCTTTACATTCCCTCCACAGCATTTCCATGCATTGTTCCCATCTCTCCCCAGTGTTCAACTAGAAGGACAATGGGAGAAAGTAGTTCCACATTTCAATCTATCTGTACACAAATGGACTCAGCCTGTGCATTCTTTCTTTTCTTATTTCTACCCCCCAAAAGAACTCCCTGGGCAGGAAAGGAATTCTGGATCAGGCCTGTCCATAGTTGTGTGTTCCCCAGCATCCCACAGAGGGATGTTGTTGCTATTATTTTAACAGCAGATCTCTGCTGTTGTTTCTATTTTAATGGCAGATTTTAAAGCTTCCGCTGACATTGGTACAGACCCTGAAGCTCAGCTAGAGAATCAGAGGTGGTGAGCAGATGGTGATACAAAGGAGGAATGTTGTATCTATAAATATTCTGATGAAATTCATATCCAGAGTTCCACACAAGAGCCAACAAACCATACTAAACTCTTCATATGGGATTTAAATTAGTCTTATGTGGTAAATGGGTTCTTAATCTGGGTTCCCTAACAGGGAAATCTTTACTCAGAGGGTGTAACTATTTATGTCAAACCATTTAAATAAAATATGAAAGGTTAATTGTGTATTAATTATCATTTTTAAATGTCACCATTTACCAAATAAGGGGTAACATTTCATTCTGACTTGTCAGAGCTTCTAACACAGACCAAGAGAAGGGGCAGTAACGGGGGCACAGCAATGAAATGCTCCAGGATAGTTTGTCATACCCAGAATTAATGTAATGTTACAGCACATGAGTTAAATGTGCAGCAACTCAAATCTCCTTGTGGAAAAATGAAGTGCAATATCCTTTAAACCGAGGTGCCAAACAGGTCTGCAAACCACCCTATGCTCATCTCTGTGAATCTGCCGTCTCTAAACTGGCAGTTTTGAGGTTTGATGATCTGTTTGGTGATACACTGATTTTTGTTAGTTACCTCCTTATATGTATTTTGGGAAAGGAGAGGAAGTGCTGTTTAAAAGACCTATGTCAGGAGCAAAGGGGCACAGAGAATCAGTGACTCTTAACAACATGTGCATAAGCTTTATGCAGTTGGGTTTGTTTCCTGAAGTGGTACTCAGATCTGGAAGTTGAAGAATGAAGCTGTACAAATGACAAAATATGTGTGAAAGTGTAGAACATTATTTTTTCATCATCTTTTCATAAGCATATAAAATAACTCTGGCCTAAAGCATCTTCTTCAAAAACTGGGTTATAAAAGTAAGGGGGTAGATTGCCGGTCTATATATCAAACATTTTAGCGGTACTTCTTAGGAAATTACTCTCACAGAAGGCCATCAGTTGGTAAATTTTCCTTTTTCCCTTAATATTTTCACCTACTGATCCAAACTGACTCACTGATCAGCTTCTAACAACTTTGACAGAAGAATAACAGTGTCAAATGAATTACATTTCTACACATTTTGTGAAAATCAAAAACAAATTAACACCTTCACTGAAGAGGCTCTCTTAACTACTTGCTCTATGTGCTGAGCCCAGCAGAACATCCTCAGACAGGAGCCAGATGGAGAAAACATTCGCCTGCACCTGGGATGCTGTGAGATACTCAGGGAAATGTATGGGGAGCTGAAAATGTTGGTAAACAACAGGATACAGTCATTGGGGAAGGGGCAGGAAGAACTAACATTTCTGGTGACATTTGTCCAGCTGCTTTCAAGAGGCTTGTTTCTTTCACAGAAATACCCTTCCAAAGTCCTCAAGAGTTCAGGGCCCAGAAGAAGAGCAAAACTAGGCTTTTGGGGTGGAAAATGCTTATAAATTTTTCCTGATGTGCTGGTATGTGCTTGTTCATATTTTATTTACAAGATCTAAATAACAACATCTTGACTGTGCTCTGCAACAACTTCCAGTAAAATAGCTGCACCGGTGTGCAAGAAGACAGAATGAGAAATAAAGATTACCTCTGTTCTACATGACTTTCCTACAACTGAAATCCAAAAACTGAGTAATAGCAAAACACCTTTGCCCAACTTTTACCACAGGTTGTTAGCCAGAAAAAGAGAAAGAAAGGAAGATAATTTCTCACCTAATAGCTCAGCGCTCTATCATTCCCATTCTTCATGCTGGGTCTAATAGCTGTTTGTGCTTTACCAAGCTCTGTGAGATGACAGCAGGTTTGCAGTCTAGCTCAACCACCTCTAGCACAAGGTAAAGGCAGCCTGTCATGGCTAGACTAGATTTTTCAATTATGCTCATGCACGTCAAGACCATACTTTAAAACTTGATACACCTTTGAAAACATGTAAATAATTTCAGCACACTTTTTTTCCACCCACTAATTTTCAAATGCGGTTTAGGCTTTTAGGTTTATGTAAATGCTTAAATTGCATCTGAGGTATTTTCCAGCTCCCAGTGACTTCAGTGAATTTTTCTGTATAAGGTCATATAAAGGGTCACAATTTAATTTTGTTCAACATTCTGTCTGCTGTTCACACCATACAAGGTGGTTTAATAAATACAGCAGTTTCTGAATGGACTAACCTAAAGTTCCAATATCAGAACTGCTAAATGTACAAAACAAGATCATGCATGAGGGAAATAAAATCCAAGTCCCACTGGAGTTCCATGGCAAGCAACAAAAGGACTTGACAGTTTTACATTGAAATGAAAATACAAGATGAAAATAAATAACCTGATTCCTCACCTCACAACTAAAATAATTTCAAAATATACTATTTTAGTAGATATTTCTGCTTAAATCTATATACTTATAAGATGAAAAATTGCATTCCTCTCTGAAAGGACTGTCCCTTGCTAAAGTTACACATCACATCTAGCATGTCTATAACTGAAGTATTAAAGAAACATACTTTACTCCATATTCTTTACTGTTTATTTTGTGCCACAGACAGAACTCTGTGCAGTTTCCACTTCCCTTGCAATTAGGCGCTGCTCCTACAAACACATAAATGTGAGCTCACCTTTCCTGCTGGGAGGGATTTGGATGGGAGACTCGCTGCAATAAAGGACATGAATACATTTTGGCAGGATCAGGGCCTCAGATAGCAAGGAGGAAACGGGCTAACAGAAACCACCTTTGCAAACATAAAAAAGGGAAAGATCCCATGAACAGAAATTAAAGTTCTATACACTTTAAAGTGCCAGCCAGAGTATTTAAAAGGGGAAGAAATTGGAGGACATCAGAATTGGTCTTTTTTTTTAAATCCAGGTAGAGAGTGTCCCTTTAAGGATTTATGGCATGGCACAGCCCAGGGTTTGCTTCATTTGGCATTGACTAAACTATTGTTTTCTTTTGCCAAGAAATTTGGTGACTGAAAGTGCAGCTTTTTCTTCCTCACAGCTGTTTGCTCGCACATTATCAAATATTTTCCCTCCAGCTTTTGCCCTTTCCTTGCTCACGGGATGTAAATGATGCAGGAATTTTGGCTGCTCTGCTTCAGTTTAGCAGAGTGATAATCTTAGGCAAACACTTGCAATCTGTCTTTCATTAAAGGAGTTTTTTGCACTTCTGTTTAACACAGCGAATTTTTTGAATTGCCCTTTAAAAGAAGATTTCACATCCACTTTTGCCTGGAGGGAAACCCGTGCTGCCACAAGTATATGCACTGGATAAAGTGGAATGCTCTTGCTGAGCGCTTCTCACCAAAGACAGCAGACAGTTCTACCCTCAAGTCCTGAACATTACCTACTTGCTGCGTATTTGATTGAACAAACCTATACATGAAACAGTGCTTCTCCCAGTAAAAAGCAAGGCCTTTTTTTGCTGCTCTATATGAAAACAGGTGTGAAAATTCCATTGTAAAATGAAAGTAGCTTTCACTGCCAAACACATGAAACCTCTTGCAAAGCACAATTCTCTTCCTTTTACCCATCAAATGTAACACTAGTATCTAACACTTGTTGCCATAAAAAAATATAAGTGCAAAATAGGAACAGAAAAGACTGGTATTTCTAAAATACCTAAAATATATTAAATATTTAAATACAGTGTTTTAGCATCCCTAGAGAAAGATTATACTACATTCCTATACAAAAATCATATCAAAAATACTAGTGTTACATGGAACATATAATACATACATAAAACCATAATTTAAATTATATATAATAGATACATGTACATATTATAGATCTATCTCGAGAGGGAGAGACTTATGCATGCACATGAAGTGGAGAAAGTATATAGCAAGCAAAATTGGATTCAAACTCTGTCCAATATTAAGCAGTCACATTTTCTGAGCTGGTGAGAGTAGTAGAAATGTCGTCACTGAAAAAAGAAATCATCAGTTCTTAAAAGAAACCTAGAACAAAAGCATAAAAAGAGAGGAAGAACTGCATTCACTAAAAATGGGGAATATTAAATATTTGGTGTAAGTCATCACTGTTATGCTTTTGTTTAAATACAGTAATAGGATGCACTAGAGTTCTCAGTTGCTTGCTGAATCTGGCCCCAAATAAGTATCTAAAGACTCTTCTGAAGAAAATTAAAAACCCAAATATTTTAAAATAACTTTTGAAATCATGTCGTCATAAAAATATAACCTTTTTTATCTGTGTCAGGATAGTCAAAATGTAATTGAAGAAAATGAAAATGTTAGATCTCCAGTTTGGCAAATCCCTTGTGCAAGGCACCCAATCACTGACTTATTCCCATGCTTTCCTTATTAAACCAGGATGCATTTTGAGCCAATAATTTGAACTGGGAATCCTGATATTTTTAATTGCTCTACAAACTCTGCAAACTAGGCCTCCAGCTTCGGATTCCTCTGCCCTCACAAACTAGAAATTACTGCTTTCTATTCCCTTGTTTATTGTTAAGATATACAAGAATAAAGGAGGTTTTTCACAGTATCTTAGACAAACGGGAAATACAGCTCAGGAATTTCTGATTTTTTTTTTCCACAAAATATCCCTTTATAAATGGGTATCTCACCTGTAATTCATTGTGTACTGAAAAAAAAAACCCTCTCAAGACCTCTGTTCTATTTCACAAAACTCTACTTTTATTATTTCTTTATTCTTCATTTAGGGTTTCCCCTGTACTTAAATTTGATTTCCTACTCAAATATCATTGACCGTTCTTTTGAATTTATTATTAAATTATGCCAAACTCAGATCACAAGTAAAGTAATGACAAATCCTGGTTGAAGTCCCCATTTCCCTTATGATGGAGATATCAGGGAAGAGTTAGGAGCATTTGACCTGCTGTGCTCAAAGAGGCAATTCTGGCATATGCAATGAAGATGACATCTTAGTATGTACACGGGAAAAAATTTAGCCAGCCACAGTGTAAACAGTTGGTGTGAATGTTGTCTTATTAAAGGAAGGTGACTGATCAGCAACACATTCAAAATATTACCCTGTACAGCCGCGGTGTCCTGGATGGGAACTGGTGCTCTGCTGTACTGCTAAATGTGAGCGAAGGACAGCCCTGGGCTGTCACCCCGTGTGACCAGTCAAAGTACGTGCAACGGCCCAAGTGCTAACGAAGAATCACCTCCTGCTTTAGTAATAGGGTTGGACAAACACCCTGACTTACAGGAGAAAAGTCACGGCTCAGACAAGTCAAAAATAATACAACTGTGAATGTGGAATAAAGAAAAAAAAGGAAGCAGAAACGGCAGGGGGTAAGACTGAAAAAGAAATGCTTATTTTTCAGGAGAAAAATGCAAAGTAAGTAGTATACACTTCATTAGATGACCAAAATAATAAGCTTTTTCTTCCCATTTGTCTGCACAGCAAACATCATTGTAAATGGTACAGCAAATAGAAGCTATCTGAGCTGTAGCTATTTATATTTTATTTCACGACTGTCGACAATCTTCATGAATACTCAGTAATTCTTTGAATATTCACAGATGAAATGATTGAGGGTCAGCTCACAAATACATATTCTCATTCAACTGCAAATAATTGTAACAAGAAACCATTGCTATTCTTTGTAATTCTTCATTTAATTCAGGGGTCCTAGACAGAATGACATTTCAAAAAACTTTTGCTGCTGTGCAGAAAAGCTGGTCCCTCTTCCTTCTAGCCATGCCCCCAGGAAAAACACACAAATAAACAACACAACAAGTACAAATTTTGAGTAGAGGGGGGAGACTGAATTATCTGAAGTACTTGATTATTATAAATTGAGTTTAATTATGTCCTCAACAATAAGAAATGTGTTATGCGTAGTTTAATTAGCAATTAATAATTGCCTCTAGGTGTACCTATAGAATAAATAACTACACTCACTGCAGTAATGTCTAACATAGTCTCTCTGCCATGTAAAAGACTTCTGTATACTGACAATTTAAATATTAATACTATAAAGCACTGAAATATATGATGTTTATATTCAATGAAAATCCATAATGTTCAGCCAATGCAACTGCACAATAAAATAGACTGAACTCCATGTGTAACACCTATTAACTATAAAAAGGCCAAAGACCTGAATAAAGTAGCAGAAGTTGCAAACAGGATTCTAAATATTATTCTAAAAAATCCTGTGGAGCTCACTATAAGAGAAAATATTTCCTCTAGAAGAGTATTTATAATTTTTCCTGAAATTTTGAATGTTTTTGCATTAAACCATGGAGAACAAAGACCATGGGAAGAAATCCTGCTCTTTTTCATGAAAGCTTCCGCTTAATTAAAAGGTTTTCCCTTTTCTCTCTCTTACATATCTAAGTGAAAACAAATTATTACATTTACTCATATAGCATCCTAAGTTGTCTTCAGAAACCATTTTGAACAGTATAGTTCATGTATAGGAACCATGCTATTCATTATTCTG
>VYXC01012985.1:95804-113019 GCA_013397175.1 Platysteira castanea | reverse complement strand
AGGAAAGAACACAGGAAGGTACCCAGATGCAGGGACAAAGTCTGAAAATAGTTTCTAATTTCTTCTCATGCTGAGAGCAGCTGGTGGGTAGGAAATGAAGCCCTGAACTGCTCCCTTTCCTACCTCATTCTCCCCTTCCTTCCCAGCAGTGATCCCTCTCTCTGGTTTTCTATTAGTTTTCTGGTTCTCTACTCCTTTGCCACTATTAACTCATCTCTTCCTGATTTCACCATCACTTCATTCCCAGGAGGATATTGTTCACAGTTACAGTTCACACATGTGACTCAACAGTACAGCGGTGACTCGGTTCATTCCCCAGTGCATTGCGTCCCTTGTCCCTGCCAAGTGAGCCCCTCAGAAGGATACAAGACACCCAGTCCTCATCCAGCTAAGCTACAGCACAATTATTCTTGATTTGCGATTTTTCTGTTGATTCTCAGCCCCAGGACAAGTCAGCACCTACAGAAGCCTATGGGCATTCCAGTCCTGCGGGTGTCTGAGAGCACAACCAGGAGCAGGGCATCTGACATCGCAACTGAACAGAGGCAAAAAATGCCCCAGACATTTTCCATCCCCTTTGGGGCCAAACTGTTTCTCTGTGAAAGGCTGTAACCATACTGGATTACTTTCTTATGTGCCCTGTATGTGCTCAGTCCAACCTCCTTTCATTTTTTTCTAAATCAATTATTCCAGCATTACCCTGGATAAATGATGCTCAGCACCTTAATGTAACTTGAGCAAACAGTCTTGAAACGCTCTTAATAACCAGCCAATTCACAATCAAATCTTTCATTCTGAGAAGCAGACTGAGGTGGTTTTTTTTTTTTCCTGAAGTTGCATTATATGTCTGTATTTTCACAAAAGCTATTAATTATTGTCCATTTCTGTAACGGCACACTGCTAGGCACTTCCACGGCTGCCCTCCCTTTCCCCAGCTCAGGCACAATTTCCTGAGTTAGGGAATAAACAGAATTACACTGTACAGAATAATCCAAGCAGTCTCTAATGGGGCGGTGTGGGCTTTCTGCCGCTCTGTCAGCGTTGCAGGGACCTGCATAACAGCACTGTGATGTTACAGTTAATGTGGCTAACAGTCCCCAGCAACGAAGTGAATAATGTGACTGGCTTGCTACTAGGCAGATGGAGACCTTGCTGGGCTTGTTTGATGGTAAATGAAGACTTTTTTTTATTTGCTCCAAAGAGCTTGGCACAGGAAACCCCCAAATCCTACAATAATAAATCTTCTATTTATCTTTTAAATTCTGGAGCAAAATAAAAACCATTAGGCACCCACAGTCATGGGCTGAATTCTACATTTTCATAGCGTGCTACAACCTTCTGGCATAAAAAGATTAAGCTTTATGAAGCAAAAAAATAACTTCTCAGGGTAAAAATAACAACCTTGTTGCCTTGTATGGAGCACTGTATTATTGTATTACACAATTAAATGGCAGGAGCACTTAGAAATTGCAAAGACAGTCATAATCCAGAAACCTGCATCTGATCCAACCTGATTGTTTTCACACTATCAGGCATTTGCACTAAATCTGAAGAGCAAACGTGGTCAAGCTATGGCATAAAATGATCACCCAGGTACTAACCTCACTGTCATGATTATTTAACTCGTACAGACTGACACGGTATTCCAGCAAATGACAAAGGAATCTCCCTACATGAGTCAAAATTATTCCAGTCCCAACTGTTGTGCTGAGGAGGAGGCTACTTCCTGGCTATCACTGCCTGTTCAGGGTATCTCAGAGCAGAAATCAAGGGAGAGGCTAAGATCTCCACAGCGATTACACATTCTTAACACCACTGAAAATAAGGTCACGGAAGGTGCACCCTTGAAAATCAGCACCATATAATCCTTTGAAGTGGCATGTCAAAGAATCAGGCCCTCCTTTAGCAGTGTGCTTCCACACAGCCTTCACGCTAGGATACATCAACTAAAAATTTGGTATTGCCAATCCCAGTTCTTGCATGGTATTTAATTACAAGTTAAGGCAGCAGCAGAGGCCAGCACAACCTCAAGGCTGAAGTTTGCTTTTTAAAAAAGCCAGTGGGAGTGTTTCTGTTAAGTCTGAGAGGGTATAAGGGAATACTCAACAGGTCGTCTTCTACTAATTTTTCATCCTGGTGAGAAAGGCTGCTTAAAGCACCATTAAAATTTATTTGCATTTTTTCTGTGCAAAGTGCAAAGCTGAAAGAGGGTGCTGACAGAGCAGAACCAGGATAATTTCTTCATCAAAGAATGTGATTCTTGTAAAAGTTATTAAACATGTTTACAATAACACCTATGAACATTTAATAACTGACCTTTCAATAGGATCCTTAGAGCAGGATTGAGGAAAATCCAGTGCGACAATTAGGTGAAAAAAAAGAGTCTATCTGTGAATTTCTCCATGTATCCCCAAGGTCCCTTCTTCCTCAGCAAACTCAGGCTTACAGAACAGATCTACAGGCATTTCAGGGGCAAACCAAGAAAAACCTGTTTTTAAAGCCTCCCAAACCTACACATTTATGCACCATACATTTCTAAATGTTATAAAATGTTCTCATTGGAATTATTTTCTCTGCATATGCATTCACACAGATGTTGGTATCATAAGAAAGCAGCACTTCTGGTATCTAATTTAGGGATACTGCTATTACTAGTGCAGCTTCTTAAAAAGTCTACCATGCACAGTTCTCCACCCTTATTAAAAGCAAAGTCACTCTGGTGTCTTCAATTTTCTCCTTGGTTTTGGGGGAGATTTCTGATCAGGGAGTTCTCTATTTCCTGAAGCTCCTAAAAGCTGAAGCTTGGGTTTGTTAATTCATTGGTCATGGAAAAATGTCAGTGTTAGCCAAGAGTGCATCCAGTCCCTGAGTGAAGTCAAAGAACTGTAAGTCATTCATAACTATTCTGTGTGCCCTGGCCCACTGATTTTGAAACAATTTTTGCTGTGGCTGCATTCATATAAATATGCTGATTATTAATATGATTTGTGTCAGCTTTTAACCAGTTAGTTAAGTACTTTTTAGAAAATGTAAATTGGTTCTTTTAAAGGTGGTTGGCAATAATTTCTTCCCAAGCTCCTTTCCAAGAGCTACACATGTGGACACAGCTGAAAATGTCCATTTAACAATACTGGAAGATTTCATTCCCAAAATGCAAAAGCCTTGAGAAGAATGAACAGGTGCAGTGGCAGTGAAGTGAAGCCATCTACTATGACAGAGACTGAGTTCTCTCATGCAAGAGTTTAGCTGAACTTCTTTTTGAATTTTATATATTCGTGTGTGTGTGTGTGTGTGTGTGTATAAAATTAACCAAGAAAATCCAGCTTAGAAGAAATGAAAGCTTCATTAAATCCTTCAGAATTTGCCAAAGAACTTTGACTTTTAGAAAAAGAAGAATTGGGAAGCAGTTTTGAGTGTCCAAATGCTTGATTTGAGTATTATATAAACAAAAATGCCTTATTCTTTATTTTCTATTAAATTCTATGATATATTTTAAAACTACTTTTTAATTAATTGAAACAAGGCATGGGATCTATTTCTAACAACTTTAAAACATTAGGTAGTTTGAGGATACAAAAAAAAACCTTAAAGATTGGCCAAACCCTAAGTTTTCCTGATTCTCCATAAAGCTAAAACTAAAAAAAAAAATAAAATTAAAAAAAAATTAAAAAAAAAAAATAAAGAAAGTTTTTACCAAATCTAAGTGAATCACCACCATCTTCACTTTTTTTTCTGCTGAGTCCCAAAATGAAAATCCTTGTCTGAGTTCCTCCATTGCTGTGAATCAGTATGTGCTGGCCTAAGCCACTTGCTAGGTGAATCCTTCCCTCTAACAGCTGCAAGACTGCATTTGCCAACACACAGCAGACATCGGACAACCCACTGCCACAGGGGTCTGACTCAGACAATCCTTTCACCATCTTCACAATACTCTCAAATCAATAGCTCAATTAAGCAAAGGGTATATGAAAATATTATTGTAAATAGTATTGTAACAAGTCATTTTATCACTTTTTGGATTGATTTACCAATTCATTGTTTTCTGACCTTGAAGAATATGCAATTAAAAGATGCCCCCAGGATGCAAACTGCTACTAGAATTTCAATAGGCACACATTTCTTCTCAGTTTTAAAAATTCTCAATCTCCTTTTAAAGATATTTCAATTTAATTTTACCATGCCACTATATTATCTTTCACTAGCACTTCTCACCGGAGCACAATACAGCTTTAAACACAGGAAATGCAATGGGGTTGTATTTTGAGACAGCAGATGTTTCGCAGGTGTCAACGTTGCAATCGTAACCTATTTTCAACGGCACTGGAAATAAGCAGCAGAGAGCTACACCTTCGAGGTTTTTTTCTCCTCCAGGAACAAAAATGTCTCAGCACTGCTGCATGGTACTCTCTACCTGAGGAAACTGTAGTTCGAATAAAAAGCTGTAGAAGCAAAATCTTTCCATGTCCTGCTATGCAGAGCTGCCCTGGACAGTACTAGGAAATGGAGAACTGGGAAGATCCCACTTGCCTGCATTTTCCCTACACCCAGGTGCCCACTGCTGCTCTTCCCAATGGAGCCACACAGCCAGGCTGACAGACACTGTCCGTACCTGTGTATACCCACGATGCCTTTTCTGTCAGGATTCAAACAGAACGTCCCGTCCCATTACTGCAAAGTAATTGCACTATTTAGGAGGATGTCAAAGAATTAAGAGTTAGCATAAAATCCTGTAACTCCATCAGTGGGCACTAGCACGCTCAGCCTCTCTGGGAAACTCTGTTGATCTCTGAAACCTTGACAGGTTTAGAAAATTGAAGTTTCTTTCACTGAATTTGATTTTATGCCACCAGTCTAAACTACAGATCTCAATATGGACACTTGGGGTGATTTAACTCACACTTGGATTGATTTTACTAATTGTACAAAAAGGACAATGTAAATGCCATCTGGTCCTGTCTCAATATATTCAGGAAATTTTCAACACTCTCAGAGTGATTTTAGTGCATTATTTATACTATTGTAACCTTATTAGTCTAGATCAGAAGGCAGGAAAATAAAACTTGGGAAAAAATAAAGGTTTTGATCTTTGAAGACCTAAGACTGGAAGCAAAGACTCATCCAGGAATCCAAGAGATTACAATAGGAACATTGATCTGTGTGAATAGAAGTGACTCAAACGGCACTGACTGTGTTGTAAAACAATGCAAATGCTCTTTCCTGAATGCAGCGCCGTTGGAAAGCATCTTTCAACTTTTCCATCTGAAAAAAGCATCAGTTTTCCTTAAAGACAGATACGGATAAAGCAGGACGCTTCTGCCTGAGGAGGGGCTAGCTGGGCTGATATTTGATATAAGAGCTCAGTCCCAAGTGGGAGGAGGGAGAAGTGATTGATGGTTTGTAAGGAATTACTTGACTTTTGCTTGTAACAGAAGCTTTTTGGATTCTCCCAAAGTTCTTGTCAAAGACAAGAAACATCTTTTGAAACAGCAGCTTTCCCCTTGCCAGCAGATGGAATAAACCTGTGTAAAAAATGCTGCAGATTTAAAATACATACAAAAGAAAGGAAGAAGTTGTTTGACACGCTGCCCTTTTTCTAATGCTCTGCTGCTCTGTAAAGTTTGTCTCTACTATTCTATTACCTGCCCTCTTAATACAGCGTGAGTAATTCACCTCCCTGCAGGAGGAGTTCCACAAAGCCAGCAGCAGGAGTTCCCCAATTCAGTAAGATGCATATTACCACAGGGACAAATCCTTCTCTCTCTCTGTCTCCTTGGGCTCCAAGGTCAGAGTTGGATGAACTTGACTAAGACAACGCTTTCCCGAGCCCCCACAGGGCTCTCTTGGCTCTCATCTGGACAGCTCCATCTGCCTCCTGCAATTGCCTCCTCTGGGAAAGATGAGAGCTTTAGCTCTGCTGCTGGAGTGTGGGGGAACAGAGGTATTAGGAGGGGCAGATTTTCGCGTTTCGTTCCACCGTGTGCACAAGGGATCTGAGCTCCGTATCCCGTCTTAAAGAGGCAAACTGATGATCCAACAGGTGGAATGAACTCATACAATCCCAGTCACACACAAATTCGTCAGAAAGACTTCTCATCAATAACTCCCAGTCCCAAGGCAAAGGCAAAGCTGACTCTCTGCCTTACCTCTCGTAGTCACAGAATATTGCTCATCTGCGACCCTCAAGGACCATGCAAAGGACGATGTACACCAATGTGCTCTACCTTGGGGGAGAGACGAGAAAAAGTGCTCTGCCAGATCTTGAAATCCTAGCCCCATCCACCGAGCACTCAAACAAAAGCTGAAGTGAGAAACCGAATTAAGTCACTCCCTTTTCACGGGTTTAACAGCCACTGCTTAAAGAACGGAATGCATCAATATAAGCATTCAGAAGCAAGGGTATTTGGAAAAAAAAAAAAAACAAAACACACCAAAAAAACCAGAAGAAGGGTCAATCGCATTTTCTCCTGCTTTAAAATCTCTTTACCTCTCCGGAAGGTGGGCGGGCTGCGTAGCTCCCGCACCCCCGCCGGCGGAGGGGGTTTGCCCCAGGGCAAGGAGGAGCAGGAACCCCGTGGCGGAGCGGGGTTAGGATGGACATCGATGCAACCTCCCTAGAGACACAGGACAACAACATACCGCGCTAAAAGAGCTGAAGGTTTTACTCTTGTGAGCCACAGAAGGCTTTGTAAAACTCCCGGATCTTAATCTTACGGATAAGTATATGTGTAATAAATACATTGTGGGTCTTAAAATGTGTGCCGTGTTTTTTCTCTCTTTGCAGAGCCTCGCAGTAATTCGCCAGTGTAGATTCAGATAAACACAGGGAACGAATAATTAAACTCTCAACAATGCCTTGTTTTCTTTTGTTTAATTTGTTGTTTGGGGTTGTTTCTTTGTTTTCAGGTGGTTTTGGGGGTTTTTTAACCGATAGGTGCATTTCTAATATATGCAACTGAAAATACCGATGGGATGGACGTGTGATACAAGGACTGCACTGGCAGAAAAATTCGTTTACAAAATCGTTTGTGTGTTTCTTTGTGAGGAAAAGGACGGTCCCAAAAGACCGAAAAGGTCTATCTATTTCGCCGCCACACCGTTTTGTTCTGCCTCTGAAGCGCCTGTGCTCGTCTCGCCTTGAAGAGATCCTGACCGCCTAAAGGAGCAGCCGTGTTTCTGTGAAAGCAAGCGCGTCCACGGAGACGCGTTCCACCCACCCACTCCAAAAAAATAAAGAAGTCTTGAACTTTCGACGGGGAAAGGAGCTCTGCTCTGCCTCTGTCTGTCCCTGCGCCCTTGGGGTGGCGAAGGGACGGGCCGACGAATGCCACCGCCGTAAAAGACGGTAAACAATATATACATCAAGAGAGGCAACGCCTGGGGCCCCCGTGACCTTTCCGCTGTTCAGGTTAAATCTATAAATACCCAGAAGACATCCGAGCCCATTGTTTTGCTGGCCTCTGAAACCGAACCTGCCAAGGGGACGGAGGGGCGTCCCGCCACCCTCCTCCTCCTCCTCCTTTGGCCTCTCGGCGGCGAGAACTGAGTGCCGGGGGAGGACGCGGGGACCGCGGCCGTGGGCGGCGGCGGCGGAGCAGCGGGAGAAGCTTCCCAGAGCCCCTGGGCGAGCTCTGCCTCCCCCGGCCCAGCCGCGGCCCCACGAGCGGCGCGCCCCGAGTGCACGGGGTGGGGGAGAGAAGGTGAGAGCCGCTGTAAACCCGAATTCCTTTTCACAACTTCGTGACTGAACCCGCACGTGATTAAAATCCATATTTATCCTCCTTTTAAATGGGTCTCGTAAAAAAAGCACATTAACTCTGCCGACGAGATTCACGGCTGAGACATAAATAACTCGGATGCTCGGGAAATATTTTTTACAAACCTGGGGGATTTATCCCCTTGCTTTTCTCACCTTTGCCCATGCCACACCCCGACCGGCCACCTCCCAGCCTGCCACCTCACTTCTCCCAGGAAGATGCGGCCCCGGAGGCCGGGGAGGTCTCTCGGGGAGACACGGTCTCGCCAGTATCATTACCGAAGAGCGTGGGCACGGCTGTAAGATGGCACGGAAGGGGATTCCGCCAAAACAGGGAAACAAGAAACGCCGCCTCCCAGGCACTCCCGAAGGCTGAGTTTGTGCACGTCCAGCACCGATTCGCACCGACGTGGGGACTGAAGCGGGGCCGCCCCGCCGTCTCCCCCCCTCACCCGATGTTCCACGAGTGGGAGAGAAATCTTCATGCCCGCCTGCACGGAAAAGATCTGGGAAAAGGAGAGCGAAGCCTTACTCTACACGTGGCCGCGTTTAGTTCCCCGCAGTGAATGGCTTTCAGACCCTCCCGCGCTGAAATAGAGGCAGTTTAAGCGAAAAGAACGATAAATGGGGCTAGACCGATTTACGTTATCCCACGAAAATCAAGACATAATTTCCCAGCGCGTACTGCACTACTTGCGGCCTCTCCGCAAGCACCCCCGCACCAGCAATACCGCCAGCAGAAGGAACAGACCGTCCCCACTCAGGGGCAGCGGCTTTGAGTGCTGAACCTTTGGGACGCTATAAAAATTCCCTGTGCTAATTTTTTTTTTTTTTTTTTCTTTTTTTTTTGGTGTTTTGGAAGTTTNTAAAATATGTTAGGTGTAAAGTTTGTTCTTAATTAGGTCTTGTAAAGATGGAATTTGGTGGTCATTATAGAGCCGCTAATCAATTTTCACCCAGCAGCAAAAGTACACCACGGAGGAATTAGGTTTAATGAAGTGACTGTGCAAATTACAGTCGCGGACTTTATTTAAAGTCTATCAACCTCCTAAAAAAGATTTCTCAAACTGTTCTTGATTTCCTTTGCTTTATGAAAAACATCACGTTTACTTTTTGAGGTTTCAGGCATTACCAGCCATCCTCTCCCGCTCTCCAATCTGGCGCAGGGAGAGTTTTCCAATTTTCCAATTCGAATGCACGGAGAAATTGGCAAATTAAACTTTTAGACCATACAAAAATATATCCCATTGCTGCTAAAAATTTACGGGAAACGGTTCTTAAAAAAAGGAAAAACGGTTCTAAAATAAAAATGAAGACCGATGCACAGATACGCTCTGTTATTAGAAAGCGGATTTTTGTCTTTGGTCGCGTATTTATTCTCTTGAACGGGGAAGCCTCTAAAATCGTAAACTATTTTTTGACTGGTTGATCGCTGCTGTTCCCTCTCCTTTATGCCTGTCCCTACGCTGAGAGAAAAGACCCTGGTAGCAGATTTTACCTACTCCACCTTAGGATCAGCACCCGGGAAGGCTGCTGCTGTTAAAAGCAAATTGAAATGCGGTTCTTTGAGAGCATAGAGAGGCGAGGTCTTCATGGTCTTCAGCTCCCTTCAAAAACACCTTAAATTTTCTTTTTTTACAGCAAATATTTTTAATACCTCGATCTATAATTCTTTCTCTCTCTTTTTTCCCCCCTCCTTTTGTTTTGTTTTGTTGGTTTGGTTTTTTGGGGGTTTTTTACTCTGAGTTTCGGGCAGCTTATACTTATTGATAGCTCAGGGAACGTCATGCAAAATAAATAAAAACAAGTTTTAAAAGGTGTTTGTTGTTCCAAGTGCAGCGGAATGGACTTGGCAGGAGTGAAGGATATTTCTGACTTTTTTCTTAGGGTTTGCGCAAAGAAATCGTTTGACCTTTTTGCCGCATCCGAACATTAAAAGCAAACACAAATCACCTAAAATTCGCTTTCCCCCCACACTATAATTGTGAGAGCGGGGCCGCTCCCTCCGTCCCTTGTTAAGGCCCTGGGGAGCGGGGCGTGGGCACGGCGAGAAGGGCGCGGGGGCAGCTCAGGGAGCGGGGCCCAGCGCGTTTTCACCCTCGGGATCGTCGCGGGTCCGCGGCTGCGTTTGCGGGACCGTCGCTTTAGGCCGGAGAGAAACGGCCGGGGGGACAAGAGGAGACCGAGGGTTTGGCTTGTGTCAAATGATAGCTGAGAGCTACTGGATCCCTTTTAAATAAAAATAAATAAACAAGAGTTTAAAATTAAAAGTACAGACACCAGGAGGGAAGCGTTGTGCTCCCTCTCCCCTAAGGCCATCCCGCCGGCCCTGGGGCCGAGGGCCCGCCGCTGCTCCATACGCCACGGCTCCAGGGATGTGCCAGGCTCAGAAGCGGGGCTGGGCTCCTCGGAGTGCCCCTTGCCCGCTGAGATCCTTTTCCCTGCCGGGAGCGTTTTCCTTCCGGAGAGGGTAGGTTCCCCTCCGCGTCCCCCCGCGCCTCCACTGCGGCTTGTGAGCTCCGTCCTAGGAGCGGAGTGTGGCCCCTCCGCCGGGACCCAGCGGGTCCGATCCCAGGAGAAGGATCCCGAGCTGCGGGGGTATATAGCGGGTCCCCATCTCTCTGAGGAGCCAGCGACCCTTGCCTTGGAGCAGCGCTGATCCTGGATGCCCACATAATTCTCCTACACCGAAACCTCCGCTTAGGGCGGCACTGTCTCCGCGGGGAAGACGCGCAAGACGCACCCCACTCCTTTGCTCCCGACCCACCCGGCAGCTCCACGATCGGGGCTCGGGAAACTCTGGGGCAAAACGAAACGCGTGTCCCGAGACACCCGGGAAGGACTATCGCGATCGACAGGCACGGAGAGGAAGGAGAGAGGGAGAAAAAGGAAGCAGAGGGGACTTGCCGTCCCTCACGGGAGATCATGGAGCTAGGGGAGGGGGAAGAGACACAGCGAGTAAGAGAAAGTCCCCGTAAACTGAAAGCAAAGCAAAGCAAAGCAAAGCAAAACAAAACAAAACAAAAAAAAAGAAATCTCCGCAAAATTCCCGCTTTTTTTTTTCTGTACTCCCAGTCTCGAGTGTTTTCCGGGACGCGCTGCTCGGCCGGCAGCTCCCGGCAGGATTCAGGGCGAGCGGCTGGGAGGGAGCGGGGCAGGAGGGGGGGTCCCGAAGAGAAAGGAGTCGCACTAACCGGGGTTGAGGTCCAGGCACTGAGTCGGGTCTTCATTATCCCCCAGCTGGCCATTGGGGCTGAGGCTTTCCATGGACAAATCCAGCCCCTTGTCCTCCCAGTCTCGCAGTTTCCTCTTTTTATTTGTCCCGATCAAGGCTTCTACCGAGAAAGCGTGCGCTCGGGAGCTGAGGGCCACCGCCGATCTTCGCCTCTCACTCATCTTATCCCCCAGCCCAGACCCTTGGGCAGAGCAGCGACCAGTGGCTGGGAGCGCACAGCTCGGGGACCAGAGGCAGAGCCTCTTGCCTCTTTCTCCCCCCCCACCCCTCCCCAGCTGCACCCCCAGAAGAACCAGCCCTCAGTCTCCTGAAGGCACTACATGAGGCTGCAGATACTCCGCAGGCAGAGCCAGGAGGGTGTGCTCAGCCCAGGTCCCAGCACTTGCTCAGAGGGGCTGCAGGCTGGATTTCTTTTTTTTCTTTTTTTTTTTTTTTCTTCTCCCCTTTCCTTCTGTCTCTCTCTGATTGATCCAAACTTCTGGGAATTTTTTTTTTTTCTCCAAGAGTTAGGCAGGCTGCGTGCGCCNGGAAAAAAAAAAAAAAGGGAAAAAAAAATGTCCCCGGCCAATAGGAGGGAGAGCTCGGGAGAGACCCAAAAGCTGCGACCCAATAGGGAGGGGAGGGAGACTCGGGCTTGAGGGAGAGGAATTTTGGCCATCTGAGTCCTGGAACACCGGCCGGGAGAATTAACTGTTTGAAGAACGGGGAGCCAGTAGGAAACCCATAACTCTAAACACAGAGAGGTAACAACTCCCGCACTTCTCTCCGCCGCACCCAGGTTTCCCAAACGCTGCTGCTGGCTAATCCCCACGCAAAGTAACCCAGAGGTGCTTTACCACCCAGCGGTGCCGGATGAGAGGGTGTTTTTAAAACTTCATTTATGCCATATATTACTTGCCCTTGCCGGCGGAATCGGTGTGTGGCAGAAGCAGAAGCAACGTCTCGAGGGGGTTGAAATTTCACTTCAAAACGATGCGTGTCCGTGGAGCAGCGGGGCTGAGCGGGCGACGTGGGCTGGCAGGGAGACCCAGACACTCCCGGACATAGGGAGAGCCTTCTCTTTGGGAAGGGTTTTATAGATATATATAAAAATAATTTTTTCCCCTTTCCCGCTTCTTTTTGTCACCCAGCTAGGGCGAAAACAAAGCCGCTAGGTATAGATCCCGGCTGGTTGCCTGGATAATATTCAGCATTTTATTTCTGCTCTCTTGTTCACTCTGCCCTGACATCCTCTCGGCTGAGGCGGGTCCGCAGCTGCTCCCACGCCCCTCGGTCACGCGTGGAGCGGGGGCGCTCGCAGTGAAAAGCAACAAGGGCTACTTTTGAGAAGGTGACAGAAACGTGTGTTTTCATTAGCTGGTGGGACCTCGGAAAAATAAGTGAAGTCAAGAGAAACACTGTGTAGGGAAAATACAGCGGGCAAAGCCACAGGGCGTTAATTCGGTACAAGTTCAAAATAAAATATAAATAATTATAAAGTATGGGAAGGGATTAGCATGGACCGAGCCGCGGTGGAAAAGCGGGCAAAGAGAAACATAAATTTTCAGGAAGGGATTGGTTTTTTGTCCATTGTTTCTCCGCTGCTCCCCTAAGGTGCAGAACTGCTTAAGGCAGCGCTGGGGGACAATAAGGTTTTTCGTAGACGATTTTTTTTCTCTGGGGCTGGAAACACGTGAAAGGGGCTCATGTGGGAGTGTAGGGGGGAAGACACTTCCTTTTGCTCCCAGAGTGAATCCACGGTGCTCATGTCAGCGTGGTGCGGCGGAGCCGTTCAGCCCTCTCTCCCTGGCCTAAGGCGCCCGCCGAGGTTCACACGCACGGAAACGGATTTCAGATGAAAAGCGGGAAAGAAGTCATTTCTTCAGCAAATCCCAGAAAAGCTAAGCCCTGTTATCTAGGCCGAGGAGTAGATTTCGTACGTCTCCATCACCCGCCCTACACCCCTCATCCCCCTCCCCGTCGCTCCTTTCCCCTCCCCTCTAGTACACCTCCTTGACAGGTCACTCTCCGCGGGCTCAGCGACGGGCACAGCGGCGCTGCCACACGGGATGTCGTGTGTTCCTCACCCTGGCACTGCCCGCTCCCTGGCTCCGCGGGGAGCCGGGACGGGACGGGAGTAGCAACAAGAAGGGAGCGACCGAGGCAGGAGCTTGGAGGAAGCCGACAGCGACAGCGGAGATTCGGAGGAGGGCACATATGTTTCCAGCGGGTCCCCCGGCTGTGTTTCCTTCCCCAGGCAAAGGAATGTCCAAAAAAGAAAAAAAAAAAACAAACCAAACCAACAAACAAAAAACCCCACACCAAAAAACCACTCCAATAAAACCCCACTGAAACAAGCCTTTTCCCTCTTTCCGAAAGCCTCGGAAACACTTGCCTGGGAGGCAGACACTGAAGAAGGTTTTTAAAGAAGCTGGAGGGAGATTTTAGCAAAAGAGTCCAAGAAAACAGTGGATTATTTATAGCGTTTTAGTGAAAAGAAATGGTGCTGGAAAGGCAGGGCGATTAAAACGAATTTTGGGAACTGAGGTAAGAACTCAGAAATACGTTTTCCACAGCACTAAGTGTGGCTTTACTGGTGGACAGTTTAAAGCAGCCCCGACCCCTTTTGGGTCTCTTACCTTGGGGCGCTCTCCTGTGCCACCCGAGGTCTGCGAGCTGTGTCCGAGCACTCCGCGCCCGGCTCTGGCAGCCGAACACAGCCTCTGCAAGAACGACAAGAAACACAGCGCAGTTTCCGAGCCAATACGGCCCCTAATTGTCAAACCCCTGGGAACAGACCCTTCAGCCAGGGGTGGGAGAGCAGCTCCCCGCGGTCCCGGACACCGCTCCCGGGACCGCAGGGATTCACGGCCGCGGCGACTGCTCCTTTCCCTCCTCCCTGGCCTTATCCTGGTGCCTGGAAGGTTTAGTACAGTTCGCCCTCCCTCTGCCCGTCCGAGCCGGGTGGTGCAAAAGCGGTAAACACAAAGGCATTGCTGCTCCACCGTGCGAGCGGAGAGAGAGGGCAGACCCTGCAGCGACCTTGCGGCCCCACTGGATGTGCCGGGAGAAAGGGGAGGGATGAGGGGGGCGGGGGGGACAGAGCCAACGCTGCCCCTCGCAGGGTTCGCTGCCCCCTGCGCTGAGAAAGCTCACCCAGAGAAAACCCTCTCTCCCCGAGCCGGGGGATGGGATTTCGGCTGAGTCTTCGCACCAAAATCTGACTGAGCAAAACGCATCTGCGCTGCGCCGCCGGCGCCCGGTCCCCGGGGCTCTTCTCGGCCGCAGCGGCACCGAGGCCAGGGTCCCCTCTCTCCTCGGCGAGCGGTATAGACCCCGAGTCTGCCAGAGGCCTGGCCTTAATCTGGATTCAGATCCGACTCCGACCCCCGGCCGCCAGAGATGAATGCGTCCCTTTGCCTGGTCTTTATTCCAGACTCTTACTCGCAGGGGTAGCTCCCATTAAATCCAGGAAACTGCTCCCTGGAATAAAGTGGCAGGAGCAAGGGTCGCAGGGCCAGGCCTCGGGGTTTATAAAGAAATCATTCACTTCTGCTTTCCAGTTGTCGCAGAGTGAGCCTGAAAAATATTTGTTTATATATGGAAATATTTGGGGAAAAAAGAGAAATAAGGGGAGTCGGCTGCTGGGCGGGAGTGCTGTCCAGATGTGCTGTTTGCAGGGGCTGGGCCAGTTTCAAACCCTGCTCCATAGCAAGGAAAACCTTTCCGAAGGTCCTTCATCCAGACCTAGCCCGTGGATTTATTATTATTCCTCTTTTTTAAAAAGTTAGTAATTGAAAACAATGTTAAAACCAGTCAGTGGGTGCGGGCTGAAGGCTGTCTGATAATGTGAGAGAGTGATTTACTGGGCTTTAATACAGCGTCGATTATCTTCTAACGGATCGGAGGATTTCGAGGCTGGCTCTCTAGTAAGAAGCAAGTTTAAGGCAAGCACAAGTCACCGCTTGCAAACACGAGCGAGGTGATGTTCCCGTGCTGTGCGGGGTCAGTTATTGTGACTGGGGGAAAAAAAACGCCTGCAATTTATTTTTATGATCTGCACAAACGGTATTGTTGCGTATATTAACTAATTCATAATTATACCCCTATTATGCTGTCGATTCGTTCCCCCTCCCTTTCCCCTGGTTTTCTCAGGCTTTGAGAATTGAACCACCGCAAAATATTTACAGTCTCAAGTGTTTTTAAATGGGCTTTGTTTGTGTTTTACAGAACAAAAATCTCTATTAGTGTTTAAACAAACACCATGCCAGTTTCTTAAACCTTCCAGATGTTTGCAATAAAATGTCAGGTTTTGCCTTTGGGACTCGAAATAAAATTTAACTACCTTCACCCTGTAATTATTCTCTTAGCTCTCCTTTCCTAAATTTATCTGCTTTCTATCAGGACAAGAAAAAAAATCCGATTATACACTTTGACTATAAAAAACAGCCACTACTTTTCCTCCATTTTACCAGGAATTCTCCCCCGTTTGTTTAGGCGCGTATATTATTTTTGTCTCTCCTGTTTTCGGGGCGGCAGGAGGAGACCAGGCAGAGCAGAAACACATCGGCACGTTTCCCGGGCTTAAGACAACAAAATGCGCCTTGTCCCCGGGCCTCTCCTCCCATTCAGCCCCATCCCGGCCCCGGTGTTCCCGATGGGGAGGAGAATCGGGAACTTAAAATTGCCCCTGAACTTCCACCAGCTCCGGGCGTCGCTTTTCCGCAGGCACCAGTCAGACCCGACTGCATTTCGGAGCCTCCCGGCGGAGCTGTTTGGAAATAGGCAATTATGATGAATAATTCACACAAAGCAGGTTCCCCTCGCAAACAAAGACCAAAGTCCCTGCTAGAGACCCTTCTGCCTTCTCAGCTACTGACTTGGAACAACACAGGCAGGATTAAAAGCCATGCATTTTGTATTTACCACGCCAAACTTCAGAACAACCCGGAACGATAAGTGGGGGACTAGATGATCTCTCTCTTCATTTGCAGGCTACAGACCCGCTTTGCCTGCTTGTCAGCAGGCTCATGGAGTTTCTGCAGCTTTCAGCTCTCGTGAAATCCGCGGACACACGCAAGCGGGCTGGTCTGCTCCACGCTCCCTGTGCGCTGCAGCCCTCGGGCACAGCCTGGGGGCGCGCCCGCCCGGGACACTCGGCTTCACACCCACGGGCGCCCCAGACCCAATCCCGGCTGCCTCTGCCGCCCGGNAAAAAAACCCCCACCAAACCTGCGCACCGCTCGGCTCCGAGAGTGAGGGACAGAGGTGTCTGATCAGCCATGCCAGCCTGTCCAGTTTGCCACCCGCCACATTACCTCCCTGACAACCTTATTTGCACACACACACCCACTCACACCCCCGAGAAGAGGTGGCAAAGACAGCTGAAGTCGCTCGCACAGAGTGGTGGTGCCGAGGACAAGGTGGAGCTGGGCTCCTGGGCTCCGATACCCCCCTGCGCGCTCCCCCGGCCTCATCTGCAGTGAGTCGCTGAGGTTTCCTTGGGGCCTCCTTCTTCCTGCCACTGCCCCTGTTTGCAGGTGGACTCGGGAACGGTGTTAGCCGGCGAGACGGGACCAAGAGAGATCTCAAAGCAGTTCACCGGTCTGAGTTGAGTTTTTCATTTGTTTGTTGCCTAGTTTTGGGGGTTTTTTTTCCCAATACGTAAACCACCCTGAAGGAATTTCGAAGGTCTAGAGGGTTAGGAGACCTCGGGAGCAGCAGGGAAAAGACGGCAGGGAGGCTGTATCTAGACCAACTCCAGGACAAGATCCACTGTCAGTCAGGGCACGAGAACTGGTCCCGAGAAGGTCGCTCGCCAAGCATCTCCCNTCTCTTCATTTGCAGGCTACAGACCCGCTTTGCCTGCTTGTCAGCAGGCTCATGGAGTTTCTGCAGCTTTCAGCTCTCGTGAAATCCGCGGACACACGCAAGCGGGCTGGTCTGCTCCACGCTCCCTGTGCGCTGCAGCCCTCGGGCACAGCCTGGGGGCGCGCCCGCCCGGGACACTCGGCTTCACACCCACGGGCGCCCCAGACCCAATCCCGGCTGCCTCTGCCGCCCGGTTTTTAATAAGATATTTATTTTTCCTCCCTCTTCTGCAGATTTTCTCCCTGACTTGTGCTGAAGTCTCTGCTGACAGGTGAATCCTCGGCGCTGCAGCTCTCGGATGGCGAGAGGCAAGAGGCAGCTCCAGAGAGGGCAGAGGTTGGCAAGACCACTGGAAAACAGGGCTGGCCCGACCCCCA